>CAAKHF010023986.1:22052-44567 GCA_901007745.1 Hippocampus kuda | reverse complement strand
AGCCGGCTGGATCGATTTCATGGAAGAACCTAAAACCCTCACATACAAAATCCCCGAATCAGAAAGACAACACGCTGGAAGGAGTTCAGATCCAAACAATAACACCGTCGGGATTCACTTTGACCTCAAGAAAATAGCACATTTCATTTTTCACCTCAGGAGTGGACATTTTGAAGCTGATATTTTCTCTTTTTTTTTAAAATTCGGTTGACTGGATCTCTGAGAGCACGACCGTGTATTCATTTGCAAATAATCAGGGATTGAAGACGAGTGGTGAAGTACCTCCGGCGTGATGACTTTTTGTTCTTTTCTTGAGGAGTGCAGCCACGCGGGGTCTTGACAGTCTTTATTGTTTTGAATACACGGCACTTCTTCTCTCCCGACTCTTTCCGATCGGATGAAGGATGGAACTAAATCACCACTGCCACATCCCACCTGCTCTTTCTACCTGTTGGGAGATGCGAATGGAAGGACATGAAAAGGACAGACGGACAAACGGAGGGAGCGGGGGAAGTCACAAAGAGACACACTCAAGTAGCAAGCACGCACCGATGATGCAGACTGATTAGCGAGCTCACGTCAACGTTTTGTGGATCCTGTTGGGAATTTCTCCATTGCGAGACTAATAAAGGTTTTCGTATCGTATTTTAGAGCATGCCCAGTAGACGGCTGGCCCTGGAGGTTGATGGGTTGGACTGGACCTCGCTGGCCAATAGTTTTACTAGCTAGATTGTGCGTTACCTATCGCAAAAGCAAGACCCTTTATTTCACCTCCTTAGCCGTTGATGCATTTTTTTTTCGTCCCTCTCGACATCCCCTCTTTCTCTTCCTGAGTGTTTCGCTCTCATGGTTGCCCAAGCCATATGATTGCTGATTGCATCATAAGCAAATCAGCACCGAGAACCCTTTACTGCAAGAAGCGGAGGGAGTCAAGAAGGCTTTTAGGGAATGAATAATAGTGAGGTTTGGGGTCAAAGGTGACTCAGAACACTTAGCTTGATCACAGGAAAAAAAAAAAAAAAAAGAACAAAGCCGAACTCCCTGTCGAAGTTTCATTTTGGTCATGTTTCTCGCTCCATCCGCTGGCATTATTGTGATGTCTGCTCAGGCTGAATACTGTGGGGTGGGGTGGGGGGGGGGGTTGCGGCGCAGGTGAGCAGACGAGGATGTTCTGGAAACGAAATCTCACGAGAGGGGCCGTCACCGACACGGGCCCGCTTGTTGGTCACACTCGGCTAAGCACTCACATGGCTTTCCACCGAATAAACTTTGCTTTGACGTGCCAGTGTTGCTCTTGTTTTCTCCTTTGTGACGCTCTCATCACTCCATCATATCGACTCCGCTCGATTCTCCGGCGGTGAACTTTGTTTGACCCCATGGATGGAAATCCACAGCCACCATCGGTTTAAGAACACAAAAGAGAAATCCTTTCACATCAACCGTAGAGGAGCCGACTACTGCGGGTCAACGC
This sequence comes from Hippocampus kuda, assembly GCA_901007745.1. NCBI lineage: Eukaryota > Metazoa > Chordata > Actinopteri > Syngnathiformes > Syngnathidae > Hippocampus > Hippocampus kuda. The sequence continues at coordinate 43,096 of CAAKHF010023986.1, read as the reverse complement.
TTAGAAGAAGCAATCCCATTCCTGTCCAGATGAAAATATATTGCACTTAATCGACGGTTTGGAGCAACTGGAGGCTCGGGAGTCCGACTTGGAATCAGGGACACATTGTCACTGCACTGCACTTGAGCTCCCTGTGACTCTTACCTTGACACCTAAAAGGTATTGGGACATTAAAAAAAAAAAAAAGAAATCCCTGCTGCAACCTCACAGGTCAGAAGTCTGCATAGCCAAAGCTTGGTTTGCTCCAGTCACAGACCCACAGCGCAAGCTGCTGTTTTGAGTTGATGACACTGCACGTATCTCTCAGCTATCAAGGGGATCCACGAGACGACCCTTGAGAGGAAGAAAAATTGGCAAAGAGAGAGAGGTTAGAGAAATGCTTTGAGGAGTAACGGTTGCTTGGTGACTGTTGTCTAGGCGACCACGAGTCCCGAAGTCCGTTGGTATCTGGAGGCTTCTCTATATTCACGTTGACCTTCTCCTGTTTAACTGGTTTAACCAGTCAATGAGGGCAGGAGAATGAAGACCGCCTGTGTGTGTGTGTGTGTGTGTGTGTGTGTGTGTGTGTGTGTGTTTTAAGGTCGGATTTGATTCCACAAACAATCTGATCCAATTTCGACACCGGTTCACTCACACTGTGGCAGCACTCCTCCCGGTCTCTCTCTTTGTCTCTGACTCATTCAGTGGGTACGTACACTCTAATTTCTGGATGAAAATGACATTTTTTTTTTGGGGGGGGGGCTGCTTAAAAGCTGAAAAGCCTCAATTGTTGGCCACTGAATGCTTTTTGAATGAGTTCTCACTTGCAACCGAAGGAGGACTATTTTCAGTGATTTATTTTTGCATAACCAATGAGCTGTAGAAGAGCTGCTGACTACACTAGAATACACCGCCACCGTGGTGCCAATTTTGCATGGATGGGAAAGGTTTAGATGAAGAAAGATATGGTGTCAGAGGGCGGGGGGGCTCAGCGTAACAAAGGTCATTTGATGATGTTGTGTTTGGTCAAAGGTCACCGTGTTTGGTCAAAGGTCACTTGCTTCCTATGTCAGTACGACACAATAAACAAGCCGCAAAGGAGAAGGGCGGGAGGCTACATGTCACGCTACATTTTTGTCATGTGCACTGGTCACGAGTGAATCATCAGGCACGTCACAACGCCATCATAATTCCAATGTCTTGGGTAGAACGACATTCAGTGCTAAGAGATAAACCATTGGCACTTCTACCGTTGCTAATGCTGTGCGAAAAGATGGCTTTTCATCAGCCGGTGGCAACAATTTTATTTTATTTTTTTTACAAATTGTACCTGTGGATTGATAGACAAACCCGGAACGATTCTTACTTGCAGATGAGCTCATTTTCAAAATCATCATGATTAGCTGGCGACAATATGACGCTCTGGTTGTAATACGGTATCAAGCCACACGGTGGCGCCTCTATTACGTCAGTCGGGCCGGTTTTCCCCCCCCCCCTTCAACTTGAAAACTTTTTGTTATGTATTCCGGCAGAAACATTTCGTGAGACGGCGTGACTTTTGAAGAGCAAAGAAGAAAAGGAGGACTTACCTTTACTGTTGTCAACAATAGTGCTGCGTTTGTGAGATGGTGAACATTTCATTTGTGGTGTGAAGTATCATTAATTATGGATTATTTGTGTTGACAGTGCCATTCATAAAGTTGGATTTGGAAGACAATGGAATTAAAAACAAAAACAGACTCAATCAATGTCTTCATTCTCTCTGTTCAAAGAATTTACATACAAGTAAGGAACTTTATGAACGTAAAATATTTTTCAAATGCTCAAATCAGACAATGGAACGACAAAAAACAATTTTAAATGTTTTTTTGGGGGGGGGGGGGGGGGGGTGGTCACTGTAGAAAATCACTGAAAAGCTTGCGTTTCTTCGACTGGCCAGTTTGAATCTCCTGCCACTGGGCTCGTCTGTTGATAAAGTGGGAAAGAGCAAATTTGGCCCAGACGTGGCGAGCAAACTGATCTGACCTCAGCTGGCTTTCACTTGGCACTGAAAGGGAGGGAGAAGTTCATTAACATACTGTATATACATGGAAACGACCCAAAAAAATGTACATTCATATTATTACCAAGCTCCTGTGCAATGTTTTGCTTCTGGCTGACCGATGCGCTGCTCCATATGGCCTCCAGTACTCGGCTGCCCAGCTTGGAGCATGCCATTCGAACATACTGACCCTGCGTGGAAGGAAATAAATAAATATGATATGATATGTTTGGAGATGTGCATATTGACAGATCAAAATTGGCTTAAAGCAAAGGTCACGGAGAAGCAAAACATGTCGTTTCTTGTTTCCTGAAAAGTGACAGAATTCCCGACAGATGTCAGCCACGTTGTGCAAAAAACATAAAAGGGAGCCAACGATTGTAGCCGGAATTGCATACGGGTGCTGGGCCATTTTTCACGGTTAGAATGTTTGACCTCTAAGCAGGTCAATAGCTCTCATTCACAGAATCAAAACGGACAAAGCGCGCTCGTACCTCCAGCCTCTTGAGGATCTTGCCTCTTCCCTTGTCGCTGGATGTGCTGATGAGAGCCTGAAGGACGTGGCTGCCAGCGGGGTCAGACGCCAGAGTCAAGAGGTCCGCTGAGGTCATTGCGCGCAGACTGCTGAGGAGGACGGAGCGCTCCCGGAACCTGGCGAGCGCCTGCACCAGCCGGGAGCCGTGGTAGCAGATGGACGACAGAGGGACCTAGACGACACAAGCCACGCCGGAACCCGTTGTGCGTGACATTAGTTTCACGTGAAAATGCCTGAGGGCTTCGCAGTGGCTCGGCCCATTTTAAAGCCACCTGGGGTGACTAGACCGTTGAAATATTTACTGAGCCTCGAAGTGGAAAACAAAATCGTCGCACCAAAAACGTGTGAACCGTTTGAAAATAATTACCGTGCAACGTGGCAAAATCAAAATGCACAGGGCAGGTTTCACCCCGAAAGAGAAGGCTGGATCTCGTCAGCTCACCTCGAGCTGCACGCCGCCCTCTGCTGCGTCAGAGCGGTAGTACACATCATAGGTCAGGAGGGACATGAAGAGAGGGAGGCAGTGGACCTGCCGGGAGCCGGGCTCTGCGCAGTGAAATGCCTGAGAAAACAGCCGACAAAGACGCTTTCATTGCGTTATGCGCATGGCGAGAGCAGACTTTGGCAGAATCGGCATAAAAGAGCGTTTTATTGACAAAACAACGCCAAGACGTACACTGAGTAGACACTGCATCAACTCCGCTTGGCGCTCTTCACCTTCCGCACAGCTTTCCGCCAGTTGCACAATCACACCCATGTGACCTGCAGCCAAGATGGCTTCCAGGCCTCGGACTAACTCGTCGAATAACCTCGGGAACTTCGAAGAGAGAGAGAAAAGCCTCAGTCACCCTTCCCAGTTGGCCAAATTGGATTTTCATTTGAAGCCTACCAGTTTGCATTTGGCTGAGGCTGCCGTCAGCCTCTGGACGGGGAAGTTGGCGATGGGATGGAGAGCGAGGCCGACCAGGTGACCCATGAGGTGATGCTTGTAAAGCTCTCGGAGAAGAGATTTGGGTGACAGCTGAAGAATGGTCTCAATGAGGTGACTAGAAGCCTGGTCCTTCAGAAAAACCAGAAGGGGACTGAAGGATGGTGCAAAACAACACAAAGCAAAGTGAGAAATTGCTCCCCCAGGCCTCCTCCTCCTGTTGTGCAAATAGAAAGAGAAAATCCAAGCCGGACCTCGTTCCTGGAGCAGCGGGACAACTTGTCAAGAATTCCACGATGCGCTTGATGATCCGTTTACAAAGTTTGGGCCGTTTCCGGTGACACACGGTCAACATGGTCTGGAACACTGCACTGGCAACCGAGTCTGTGATGCTTACTAGCAAGAGAAAACACCAAAAGACAATAAATAAATAAATTAATTAATAAATCTTCAAACTTGAACCTTTGTCTCGCCAATAAAAGTGTTTGAATGTGCACGCTTTAGTTTAGCCTGTCCTCCAAATGAGCATTTTCACAGCATCATTGTCATTATTATTTCATTTCACCCGCTGACAGCTATCATACAAATAAACGCGCCGAGCTCATCCCTGCGCCGGTGTGTGTGATGATGATGTTGATCTTAAAATGGCATTTTAACATTTAATAGACACGCCCTGCAAACGGCTTTGTAGTAAGGTTAATGAACACATGGATGCAATCACTGGAATCTTAAAACATGTTAGTAGATACTGTACTAGGTTGTCAGATCAGTCAAAAAAAAGAAAAGGTGGGGGGCAGCATGCATGCTCGACTTACACTTCACGTTGTCCATCAAAGTCTCTGTGAGACTTTTTAGTTCATACCAAAAAGATGTCGGAATCTCAAAGTCAGTCAGCTGAGGAGCAGCATTGCGGTCTTTTGCACCTTGTAAAAAAAAACAAAAAACAAAACAACATCAACGCCAAATAGCATATCATATACAAAATGTGCGTGAAACCGCATGTGTGTGTGTGTGTGTGTGTGTGTGTGTGTGTGTGTGTGTGTGTGTGTGTGTGTGTGTGTGTGTGTGTGTGCGTGTGTGTGTGTCTGCGTGCATGTGTGTTTACCTGGACGTGAATCAGTGCGGGGAGGCCCAACACAGCCTGCCAGCACATGCAAAAGTGTGCGGACGACGTGCGAGCCATGGACATGTCTGATGAACTCTGCGCTGTTGTCCCTCACGACTTGACTTAATGACAACAGCTGGACCTCCAGAGCCTCCTCACTCTCATCTTCATCTTCCTTTGCTACTATGATTCAACACATACGAAACAACATGATCAGAACAGCAGTTCTGAGTTTGAGCAATTAGGTGGCTTAAAAAAAAAAACGAACAAAAAAACCCCAAACGGAGATAAAAGAAATATGATGAGAGCCACTCTGAAGTAAAGCCATTGAGCATACCTGTCAACCTGGACACCTGTCTGATGGCGCTCTCCACTACATGGCCGCCGCAACGGTCACAGGAGATGGTTTTAAAATTGGACCCCGATTCTCCACCCAGCTCAGCCATGACTTTTGCCACCTGATCAGGACTTGACAGCGGGAGCAGACGTTGCAGCGTGATGCTTCCGGTGCGATCCATTGCCACAAGGCTTGCTTTACCTTTGACTTCACTTAGAACATTTTCGACAAACATATCTGCGGAAAAGACGGGAACGTGTCAAACACAGTTACTGCTGTGCACTGTTAGATGACATCTAATGTGTGTATAATATATACAGTATATGCTACATCTAAAATGTGCCTTTGCGATGACAAGGGTGTCAGAGAATTATTCAATCCTAGTTTTTTTTAAAAAATGTATTATTATTATTGACGTCATAGTTAGTGCCAAGCAGTGTAGAACTGCACCGGAACATACTAAATTGCTACTGCATGTTACCTACAATGGAGAAAATCTTACTAGATTATAAAGTCTAATGATTTCGACATGAGATGGCCTGAATCAAATACCCCATCAAAATGCACTCCCAACTTGTAACATGGCTTCAAACTCACCTCTCTCCTCAGCATCTTCAAAGTCTTCATTCAATCGCTCCCCAACTCGCCGGTAATAACCAACACTCAGCGCGTCGAGACGCTTTTTCCCAGCATCTCCTTTGGCTTCTAACTCATCATCAGCTTTTTTCCTCTTGCTCTCTCCTCCATAGCCTCCTTTCTGGCCTCTCTTTTTATTACCTCCTTTTAGGGGCTTCTTCAGTTCTGCCTTTTCCAACATCCTCTGAATGAGTACAAAATGCAGCTTAGATAATCGACAACAAAATCCTCAAAAGGCTTTTTTTTTTTAAAGCTTTTAAAATTATTTGGCCAAAAAAGATGACAGATGAAGTCAGGCGCTATCCGTTTGATATTTCGCTGCTCTGCCGACTTTAACTAGAATGTTATGAGAAAACTATTTGGGGATGCAGGATTCACAATAGCAAACGTGCAAAGCGATTTTCTGAAGTGTGGTGTTGTCAGTTCCAAAACAAAAACAGTCCACGTGCAACGGCGAACGTCGTCAAAGAAAGGGCGAGTAAACCAAAGCGATTCAAATGCGAAACTACTAAATTCATGTTGCCAGTCTAAAATCTAAACTACTTGTCGCACAGTCAATTCGATTTCAATCCACGCTGCAGCAGTTGAATCAGTGTAATACTGAACAGTTTCTTCGATTATTATTTGGTGGTGAATTGGCTGAGCAGATACGTGATACAATTGTTTTTGTATATTTTAGAAGTCACAAATCACATCGAGGAAGTTGTTTCATAGTGCCTACTGTATCTGTTAGTTTTGTGAACATGTATAACATAGCGAGGTACTGATAGGAATTCAAGCACGCCAAATTAGATAACAAGAAAACGTCCTAAATTGGTGATGTAAAGCGTTTTAGAACGACATTTAACATGCATAGCAAAATCCAAAACACGACAAAAGACGTACTCACGTGGAGTGCACAAATTAAGCAATCCTACTTCCGGGTGAAGAAGAAAGGTTCCGACCTTTCTTCTTCGGAACCTTTCTTCTTCTATGATTTGTCAGATTATAATATTGTAAAATTCCGCCACCTACAGGAGCGGAACGTCGCACAAGTGACGTTGACAACTGTATTCGTTTCGTCTTTTTTTTTTAATTTTGCTGCTCATGGATAATATTTTCCACGAGATTAATATAAACGATCAAACAACACTGCACACTATTTTTGTTTTATTCTAAGATGAATCTTTGTCATACTCATGTACAGTGTAATTAATGTGTAAAAAATTACTTTGTAGCATTAAAAAGAGCACTGAAGAAGTCTCTCAAGACACCAACGTTTCAAAGTTCGTTTTTTTTATTTCTTTGCCTCAGTGCAAGGGAACGTTAACAAATTTAAACGTAAAAAAAAGGGAATCCGACCATGATCTGTAAGAAATTGTGAACATGCCATTTTTCCCCCCGCTAAATGGGACAAAAGCAGATACATGTCGTGAACTTTTTGTTCCATCTTCTCCTCATCTGCATCTATGAACAAAGCAAACATGAAATTAGTGATACGAAATATTAGTCAGCAAGAGTTTCCAGAGAAAGTAAACGGTTCACATAGACACTCACAAGTCACTTCAATAAAGTACCACCCCATCAGCTACATAAAAAAGGGCTCGATGAAGGATGACCCAATTTCTTATGAATTGTTGTAGTTGGTACATGAACTAAATAATTGTTCTGTATCATACCGGGTTGTATGTAATGTTTGTTTACCTGCTGGTTTTGTGATGCAAATGAGCCATTGCTTACCCAGCCCCTGTCACTGTAGTGTGATCTCAAGCCGCATTTTAAAAATGAGTGGAGATGTTTCAGACATAGTGACTTTAATGCTATATTTTGCAATTATTCCGAGCAATTTCGTGGCTCTTTCCATAAAGTGACCAGAGAAAAATCTCGTGACTTTTTCTGCCGTTACTAGAACCTATTCAGGGACTGTGGCTTCTTCCCAGATGCAGACTGAAGACGACCACTAGGATGATGTATTAAACTCCAATTTGTGTGCAATTTTGTGTAAGTAATGCATGCTATGCACCAATTGATGACAACTTCGCCAAACTATCAAGTATGTGCCATTTATCAGACCTTGATAATATCATGTCAGCAACTGCGAATCTGAGCATCAACCCAGCAGCCCTGGTTATCTTTTGTGCTTTCATGTCATTGACCGCTGCTTGAAAATGGTAACCCTTCGCCTAGCTGCCAAGCCTACAGGCAGAGAAAATGTTGCGCTGGCGATATTTTGAAGAAATTCTATCACAATTTATCCGATACTAAAGGTATCCTTGCCACGCGCAATGGCTCTCTGTACCTGTGGGTTATAATTTTTATTGTTGCTGTAATGCTATTACGGCTCAAACGAGCAGAGATAAATTCATTGTGTGTTTTTACATAATAGGCCAATAAAGACGAGTCTTCGGCCCCCAAAAACACTCACAGCCATTTTTTCGTAAATGGGCAGCCCCCAGTAAATTGACTGTACGCGGTTATGTAATGTCATTGTTGTTGAGTAGAGTCAGGCCCTCCAAAGATCCACATATGTGTTCACAAACAAACAAATGTCAATCACATATAGCATGTCCCTTTTAATTGGTGAATTGATTGTTCCCATGCTCCCACCTTCCAAAAACACTTAAGTAAGTCCGCACAACACTTTGGGGGACCTTTGTGAACATTGGTGCTCATAGTAAATTATGTAAAAACGTATCACACACACACACCTTCCATCAAGGGGATACCGCAAATCAGAGCAATATGTTCAACCAATGAAGTTCATGACGACGAGATGCAGGACAGTGTGGGCAAACAGAAAGTCAGCAAAGGCTCTCTCTGGTGAGATGGACAAGAAGTCTCCTTTGTTCTGTGGGTTGATCTGGATACGCAGACACACTGAAGAGACATAAGACATACACGATTAGCATTCATGTGTACTGTACTGTTCTGTTCTCTGCAACTATAGCACTTGAACCGAAACAGACAATTGTTTGCATAATCAATTGGCACGCCTAACACGTCTGTTATAATTCTGCAAATATTAGCAGGTTAGCTGCCCAACTCATTCAATGCGAAGTAATCTCAGTCCATTACAGTGTTCTTTTACCGGCGTGAATCATTATTGTGTGCCAACACTATGCTGGCGAACTAGGTCGCAAGTTCGCAGTACAGATCAGAAAATAGTTAAAGTTACAAAATAAAACATGACACTCGGAGGCACTATAATGACAGTTTACCTCCGAGAATGAAAGAGCCCACACACGAGATGAAGCCAGAGAGAAAGCTGTTGAAGGGGAACGTTCCAACGAGCAGACAGTAGAGGAACTGCAGTGCTCCCGTCAGCATGACATACAACAAATATGCGTCCACCACTTTCAACTTATTGGGCGTCGTAGCGGCGTATTCTTCAAGAAACCGAGAAATGACTGATACAACTGAGGCCGACATTGTTGCGCTTGGTCAATTATTTGGTCAAGTGCGGGCTTCAATGGAGGATTCAGCGCCGTAGAAGCTCGACGTGTCCGTAAAACACGGAAGTGGTCATAGCGCAACAGAAAAAGTCATCCGGCCGCGACATTGAGTCGGAACTAAAAGGAGAGCGAGCATGGATTTGTTGAAAAACACACGTCACTCTGATACTATTTTTATGAAAACTCTATTTTAACAATTACCTCTCTTCTTACCAGTATAAAAAATTAAAAATAATAATTCCACATGCCCTTACTGTGTTGGTTTTCTTTATAAGTATTGCTCTTTTGAATCTACTGAAGCTTTCAGATTAAAAAATATATATACCTTTAACCCTTGTGCCCTGCAGGTACACTTCCTGTACACCTGCATGCGTTGTGTCGCAAAAGCAAATGCATGCCATGCATGGGTTTCAAACCTGTGGCATGCATTTGTTTTTGCGACACAACGCATGCAGGTGTACAGGAAGTGTACCTGCAGGGCACAAGGGTTAAATAGTTCTGTAGCAATGATGATTACACGCGAGTCGTTAAAGTTTAAGAAATGTCGTGTTGGTGTTGAAGATTGCGTCATCACGGTGAGGAATGCTTCCGCTGACTCGAGTTGGTTTTGAAACGTGATGTTCGAGTGAGGGCTCCTCTTATTTGTCGATCTTTGTACTAAGTCAGCTGATCCAAGAACGCCCAAGTTGCTCGACATTGCAATCGGCAGCAGCTCACGACGAGACGGTGACAGGAAGACGCAAGCACAAATAAATAACGAGTATAACCTGACCTCCTATTGTATGTAGTCACCAGGATACTTCTATGAATGGATCCGACTCCCTCTACTCCGGCACCGGCAGCATTCCAAAGCGACGGCGAGACAGGGTAAGGTTGAAGTTATTTCAATGCCCCTGCTGCACTAGTTTGACAGAAGGAAATGCTTTTACGATTCATATTTGATTCTTTTTTGAGATGTGGATGTGATTGAATTTGTACAAAGAATTGAAGCTGTCGTTGTACTAAATCGTAAACGTGGACACTGTTTGCCAATTAACAAGAGTTTTAGCGTTCGTTAAAAAAATGGGATTTTTTTTTATAGTTGGGATTAATAATTCATCATTGCTCAAATAGGAACAGTAATTAAATAACAAATGTAGGTACTTAAACCGGTTTTTATTGAGCGCACGGGCGCTGTGACGCCATTAGGTTCGTCGAGCAAGTACATTAACATAATTAATGATGTGACGTGCCAAAGTCTTGAAGCAAAGTGAAACCTTATTTATTTGCATTGTTTTTCTTTGACAGGCCAGGTTCTGTTTGGGGCTGGTGGCCTTCCTGGCGCCCAACATCCATGTCCCTATTGAAGGCTACGGAGAGCAAGATTCTTAGCTGTACGGTAGTACTTCCATCTCCTCACGCATCATACAAACACCTTCCCCGCCTTTTTCAGGCAGAATCTGAAAGTTTGAACACTTCGGTATCCCCTCAGTGAGAAAGAGAATGCATTGCAATTGTTGGAGAGAAACTAATCTGCTTGCTCAGCACTGTCGGGATGCCCAATCGGATTTTAAAACAGGTGTAAGAAAAGAAGCCATCCTAGCCATTTCTAGCACCCAGTTGGGAGTGTACTTATTTTTTTCCTTATTTATTCAGGATTACGCAGACATGACACACCCGTAACTGGTTTTTACAAAGCCTGTTTCAGGGATATTATTGGCCAAGGAGTTCAATTTTGGTGGAGAAATAATTTCCCATAGCTACATTTTTCAATGCTATAACTGACGTCACGCATTGCGGCTAAGCGGCGCAATGGCCAATTGCATCTTGCAGATGGAACTGCTGTGGAAAACCTTGTTTTGTGTGGCACTTTGTAATGAGAACGATCCCTTCCGAGAGGGCAATGAAGGAGCAGGAAGAGTTTTTTTCCCCACCTCATGATTAAGACAGACATGTTTTGTATTTTTTATCCTTTACAGATGTCTGTACTCCACTGAGTGCCCTGCTAACTTTCATTGTAAAGGCAAATTGTTGTTGGAACAGCTCATGTATTGAATCACATTAGACTACACCGATGATGTATCTAAAGTGTGTTTCGCAGCTTCCTCAACACCTTCGAGAAGTTTTTTTTTCATGTTCTCTTCTTTCATTTTTCTGGTTTCAGGTATTCAAAATAATCTCTGGGCCAGGTTTGTGACCCTTCCGACCCAAGATCGAATATGGACTCTGACCCTTACCAACAAAACGGTCCCAAAAGCCGCAGAGCAAGGTGCTCCTCTCTGCCTATCCTCCTTTCCCACTTGTGTATCAGAATGCAACATGCCTGAATTCTCTGCAGATTTTTCAACTGTATCGTGTATCTTATCCACACTGTGACACTTACAAGCTGTTCTGGTCGAGGTCTTCTCCAACGTTTACTGTACATGAAGTCACAGCAATAAACAGAAATTGATATCCCCTTCAGGATAAATAGCTGATCAATGTCATATCTCAGGCAAATGAAATTACATAGGCCTCATGTTGATAAATAATTGGCATAGTTTTTAAAATCCAAACAACAATTCTGCCCAAAAAACAACCACACTAGTTTGAACACATTCAAACACACAAAATGCCTTTTCGTGAAAGTCACTGTTGAACTTGAAACTGAAGCTTAATTGATCATTAAACAGAGTTTGTTTGTTTTCATTCTCACAGTTGAATTCTTGCTATTGGATTATGAAAATGATGCCGATTGATTTGCATCTGTTGTGTGATAGATTCCAAAATGCCGCTGGTGATGGTCCATGGCTTTGGAGGAGGGGTAGGCCTATGGATCCGCAACCTGGATGCGCTGAGCCGCTCGCGGCCTGTGTACGCCTTCGACCTCCTCGGCTTCGGCAGGAGCTCCAGACCTTCTTTCCCTTCTGACGCTGCCAAAGCAGAGGAGCATTTTGTCAACTCCATAGAGCAGTGGAGACAATCCGTAGGCTTGGAGAACATGATTCTGTTGGGCCACAGCTTGGGCGGATACCTGGCGACGGCCTATGCCATCCAACATCCTTCAAGGTCATTCGAAAGATTTTTCAAGGCACACAAAGTTGCTCAGTTTCATCGGTTGAACACAGCTAGTTTCTGTGCTGTCGTGCACATCTTACTCGGGACTCGGAATACACAAGTCTCATCTTCATATTCTTGCTTCTTTCACAAACGATATTTGAATTGGGTTTTCTTTTCAGTCAAAGCAGTGCAACTGGACTGCACCTGAGCCTGGGACGTAGGCTTTATTCAGTTATTATTCCCAAAACTTATATTTCTGTCATCCAGTCATGCATCTACTGCATGTTAAAAATACTGCAGCAATAGATTATGCAATAGCATTCATTCTTGTGCTCTCTTCCAGAGTGTCGCATCTCATCCTGGTTGATCCCTGGGGTTTCCCCGAGAGACCACAGATCCAAAACCATGAGAACCAAGGTCAGACCACAGAGTTGGTCAAGAGGCCGTCTCCACCTCGCTGGGTGAAAGCCATCGTTTCCGTCGTCTCCCTCTTCAATCCTCTGGCTGTCATCCGAGCCGCGGGCCCCTGGGGTGAGACCTACTACCTCGACACGGGCCTCCTTTGCAGCATGTCACCCATCCTCTTACTTCACAGTCTGTCCTTTCTTCAGGTCCGGGATTGGTGAACCGATTTCGTCCGGATTTCAAAAGAAAATTTGAGGACCTGTTTGATGACGACACCATGACACAGTACATCTACCACTGTAACGCGCAGCCCCCGAGGTTTGTCAACGCACAGTTACACGACAACGAGGCGAGTGAAGTTGGGACGTTGCGTTCAACATGAATAAAAACAGAATGTCATGATTTGCAAACCACATTCAACCTAGAGTGAATTGAATACACCACAAAGACTGATGAACGTTGTTTTTTTGTTTTTTTTTTAGCAAATGCTAAAAGGTGCTTTTTTTTTTAGCACCTGCACCCCGATATCAAAACTCTTTACTTGACCTCCCTTTTCACATGATCTCCATTTTGTTTTCCTTCTCCGCTCCCAGTGGCGAGGTGGGTTTCCGGGCCATGTCTGAGTCTTTGGGATGGGCCAAGAGACCTATGCTGCAGCGCATCCATTTGTTACCCAGCTCCATGCCGCTCACCATTCTTTACGGAGCGCAGTCGTGGGTTGATAGTTCCTCTGGGGACAAAGTGGTTCAGGTTCGGAGCCCCGCTCGCACCAAAGTGCTGGTGAGTGCAGCAGTCTCAGTTCCGAGGCGCTTATCGAATTATCAACCATAAATTGGCTGCCGTGCTTGAAATGACTCTCACTCTTACGTAATTCACGCTTCAAAAACTATTTATCGGGGAAAGCCGTATTGCCCCCTGATGGTCATCTTGATTTCCTTTTACATGTCAGTCATCTTGAAATTTGTTTTCCTCTGCAGCTGATAAATGATGCCTCTCACCACGTGTATGCCGACCAACCGGAGAAGTTCAACAGAGTGGTCGAAAATCTTTGCGACTCAGTTAACTGAATCGAGTTTGTGGGTAGTAATACTGTATATGTCTACTATGTACTGTCTATATAAAGCCAAGTTCCTCAAGGTTTCTGAAAGTGCAGTGTATCTTCGGATATTCTTCTATGAGGAGGAATGATATTTTTGTCCTGATGTCATATTAATAAGTTTCATTTATTTAATAAAAACATTTTTTTTAATTGAGCACTTCATGTCTTTTTAACCTCTTCAGGCATCCGCAGTATTTGAACTCAAAGTATATTTCCATTTTTGGCGGGAATGAAAAAGCAGACAATTTGTCGTTTTTCATTTGCTAGATTCAAGCATATATGACTTGGGGGGGGGGGGGGGGGGGGGCGGTGATTATTACTGTAATATTTAGCGTTCTGGCCAGATAAAATATCCATTCATATTTATTTAGTGTTTTTCTTTTGATGATTGCCTCTGTAAAATTCAGATTTAGCTTGTGACCGAATTTTGTACTTTGACAATAAAACTTTTTTTCCCTCTGTGCTGTGTGCAAAGAATGTTTTTAGTTTTTTTCAAAAACAAAGTTTAAACAGAATTATGCATAAACCACGGATAGTCCCAATTTTGTTTGTAAATCTTTTCATCATCTTGTACAAAGCGCAATTGGTTGTATGCATTTTTTGTCATGTAGTACCAGCTTCAAGTCATTTAGTCCTCACTTGCCGTAAGGAATTTCTTCAGATTTTTGATTTTAACCACACTTCTTTTTTACGTGGCTCTCTCCTGAAATTGTACGATTTCAACTCTACCGCTAGATGGCAGCGGTGTTTCTTGGTTAGCCCCCGTCTTCGATTTGAAGACAGATATGGAAAAAAAAAACACTTAACACACTTAACGATCGCCTTATGCGTAGCAATAGTCGCTGTTGAAATATTTTACAGATTGAAATATGAGTTTGTCATCTTTTAAAGTACTGCAGGTTGAAGCAGTGTAAACTCAGTGGAATGTCTCTCAAGCATCTGCCTCATGATAGATTGTGAACATAGAACATAGATTGTGCACAGTGTGGCGATGGACGGGCTAGTCTCGATTCTCTGCCCCGATAACTTTGGAACCATCTCATGTTCGGGATACATCAGATCACGAATAACATCTGTATTTGTTTTTAGACATTTTACTCATGAAAGCACATTTCTTTCCGGAATGTTTCGAGGTTGTTCGGTTCCCACCGAACTGAATAATGTGGATTCCAAATATGCAGGCTCAGACAAAGTGCGATTGTACGAATGCTTACTCAAGAAAACCGCGCCGACAAAGTACAAACGGAAATCGCTGGTCACAAGGAGCCAGGAACAAACAACGCATGAAACAAAAAGCACTTGCAAAGGCAAGGTTCAATAGAACACAGAATATTCGCAAAACGAAATGTCAACAACACGAAAACAATCAAGAGCAATCGTAAAATTACAAAATACTTACAAACAGGGAAACGAGAGCGACTACGACTTGTATCGTGAGGTCAAGAAAATAACACTTGAAAGTCACCAGCGAGCAAGGTCAACAATCCGACAAGGAATTGCAGAAGTCGGAGTCCTTCAATACCGAGCCAAGCTTGATGTGGTAACGAGGCACAGGTGCACCTGCTGGAGGGGAACGCCCTTCACTCCAGGTGGAGTCGGAGCGCAATCAAGGCGGACATGACGGAGGTGCAAGTTAGCATTGCCTTGTTTCTCCCTCATGTCATTTGTGTTATCCCTTCTCACTTCTACGACAATTACCAACTTGCCCGATGGCGAGTGAAAAGAAGAACTCAATTCAACCTTTTAGTGTCCAGCTATAGTTTTATCATCATCTTAGGCCATACAAAAAATAAATAGTAAAATGGTAGTGAAACAGGTTCCTTCACATTTTATCGTCAGTTCGGTGAGGTTGAGTAGACTGGAATAGCGAAAGGGGTCAGCTCCAACAGTCTTAACATGATACAGTAGTGCGCTTACTTCATCGTTAGTGTACACATGAACATCAATACTATTGTGAAAGAAGCAAAACAAAGAGTTCTCGTCTTCTATCGTAATGCAGGAGGCGACACATGAATGAGGCTTCTGCATTTTTCCCTTTTGAGCAATATTCTTTCACAAACAGGAGAATCGTGTCTTTTATGAAATAAAGCAGAAGAAGAAATTGCCACTGAGGCCTTTAAATTACAGTGCATCCAAACCTTCTATGCTCTCTCGGTGTCCTTGTGAGGTTCACTTTGTCTGAGAACACGTTTCACATGCTTATGTAAGTTACTAATGAACAGTAGAAAAGGGAATTAAAAATGTTAAGTGATGTTTTTTCAGTGCGAAAAAATGGTTTTGACCTTCACCGTAAAAACTTTGATTAAAAAAAAAAAAAAAACTTGTGCTACGTGCTTTCATAACACGAACACTGTGCGGCGTTTTTAAAGCAAAAAATATGATCATTTTCTACTCATGTTTTTTTTGCAGTTGCACAAAGTGCAAATGACCATATATATGAATAAAGTACTTCATATTGACTTCATATTTTACAGCCGTCAGTGAAGAATGTGACAAGAGGCGATGCAGCTAGCTGCCTCTCATTGTTCCAGAACGACAATGTCGGCCACTCCGTGCACTTGCGTCAGCTGTTTGCAGTCGAGAGATGCCACCAGTTTCCTGGGCCCGGGTTGGGTCGGGACGAAGTGTTCCGTCAGCGTCACGGTGGAGTGACCGCTCACGTCACTAAGACAAATGAGTGACAAGTCAACCATCAAGTAAAGGGATCGATAGAAGGAAGTATGTGTTTGAATTGGATAAGCGGTCCTACCCCACAAACACTTCGTGGCCTTTCTGCAGCCCCAGTCCTTCTACTCTGAAGAGCACGCCATTCAGCATCCTTGGCAGCGGGTTCGTGAACGTGATCTTGGCTGCCATTTCCTTACCGACCACAGCTTTTCCCAAAGGCTGCCGAGCATCGTTTCCGAATTGATAAGCACGCATGCAAACAAATCTGATCGGACCGTGAAGTTAAGTGAAAAGCCCACCGTGATGTTGAGATCAGGTGTCAGGAGCCTGAAGCACGTCTGGTGGGCTAACACTTGCTTGGTCTCGTTGACTCTTCCGGACAATGTCAGCATCAGCGCTGCCTGATCCACCAGCTGGTTCTGGTATTGTTGATAAGGCAAAACCCACTCGATGGTGTGTTCTGTGTGAAGACAGAGAGGAACGAGTTGGAAAATGCTCCGGACCCTCGGAGAGTCGGTGCGCGTGCATAGACAACTCTTCGTTGTTGTTGAAGATGTTACCGCTGCCGGGAATTGGCCAGTGGTCTTACCGGTCCTCTTCTAGAACAGCATATTTGTACAGACGTGTCCTTTTTCGCATATACACACGCAAACCATGGCAGCGGTGGTATCCTCTTGGCGCCAGATGTGACTTTAAGGCTCTGGTGTGACATTTTCACGGCATATGCTAAGCTCTTGTGTTGTCAAAAGATGGAATCACAGCAGTAAAATACACTCAGCGCGCAGTTCACCAGGTGCACTTGCGCAATCGATGAAACATTTCAACAAGAGTTCCATCAATATCGTTTATAATGATGCGGTGCAGTCCCACACCTCTTCAAGCTGAAATCGCACTCGTGGAAACAAACACTGCACTTGTTAACTTTGTAAAGGCTGTTTTTTTGGATCGTGAGTCTTTTTTGCACTTTCAAATGTTACATAAAACCTGCACGTTATTTAAATGTTTATGATGATGCCTGTCCAACCCCTGGAATCCATCTATGCATCATCCAGCCATCCTTCCATCTATCTGGCCAACCGAATCCAAATCCATCCGTCCCTCCATCTTTTGTACCATTCAACCCATTGAGGATCACAGGAAGCTGGGGGCTGGAGCCTATCCCAACTTTGACTTGGGGCAAAAGGTGGACTCCACCACTGAATTGATCACCAGTCAATCATAGGGCATCCACAGAGAAACATGCAAACACACTCACATTCGCACCGTCATGGAGTGGTAACTGAACCCACGCTGCCGGCACGAAAGTCATGTGACTACAGACCTCGACAGACATATACCTGAACAATTCAAAGCCACCTTTGATGAGCCTCGCGGGTCCATTTTAGCGAAAACCAACCTTCATTGGGCAAAAGCTCCACTGGCAACTGCTCCTTCTTGATGGTGCCCTTCACCACGCCGGTGTAGTACATGACAGCCACCTGACTGTGCAGCGTCGTTCTACGGGGCTCAGAGCTCAGGTTCTTCACCACGATGCTCAGCCGGGCGTCGGCCCCCATTCTGGGCCCCTCTCCCTCCATCCTCACTTCCATGCGGACGTCCTCTGCCATAGGCGTGGAGTAGACATCTGGCTTGCTGCCAAAACGACAGGCAGTCTCCACGGCGATACGCTCCTCCTCCGAACCTGGAAAAAAAAAAGGCGGGAGAATGAGTCAGCGGATTGTCGAGTGATAATGATGGTGCTTAATCAAAGTTAACAATGATACATCGGAATGCAGTATTCACTGATGAAGCCCGCTCCATGAGCGTAGCACCGTACCTTCTTGATGTTTATACAAATGAGTGATGTCAGCGCGCTGGTCAGAGCCCACTGCTTTCGTGCTGATAGAGTGGCCAACGGCCTTCTTCTCACTGTGGATCTGGCTGAATGTCCCATCGGGATTCCTTTGCCAGTAGATCTTGTCACTGTTGACCTAATAAAGAAGTAACATTCCAACCGTCAGAGAACAGGGTTGACTTGCCTTTTATAGAGCCGATAAAGTCGACAGAAAGAGCGAGGACATATGAAGACGAGCCCACCTCTGCAAAAACAAACGGTGTGTCATGTTTGAGGTAGACTTGGCCAGAGCGGATGGCGGTGACAGAGGCAGGGCCACAGCGGAAGGTACCCTGGCTCGTCTCTTGGGGGGTGGAGTCGACAGCTTGCCAGCCCCCGTGACCATGGGGCAAGTCTGGCCTGGCCATCCAGCAATCATTCCATACGTGGAAATTCCTAAATAGCAACAGGTACAACACAAATATCATTCTATACATGCTCTAGCTTGTTTTTTTTTCTTGGGAAAATTGAGTTAATTCCAGTATGAAATTGATAACCTGTCACAAGATGTCTGGGAATGTGTTTTTTTTTTACATTTTTTTTTTAACCTTGCATAAAATTGTGTAACTTTTGTTGGCAAATACTTGCTAAGAATTGCACCTGATGGGATGTGATGGATGGATGAATGGCTATCTATCGATCTATCTAGCTATCTCGCTAGCGAGCAAAATAGCTAGCTAGCTAGCTAGCTATCTCTCTAGCTATAATAAAATAGCTAGCTAATATAAAATAGATAGCAATGCCTCACTTCTGACTTGCACTAAGCATGAAAATAGAACTCTGTGAATGAAACAGTTTTATGGATGTCTGAACCTACAGTGTTGCTTACAAGTTACCGTGCATAATATTCTGTTACGGTACTTTTCATAGCTTATCAATTTAATACGGGCAAACTCATTTTGAGTTATCTCACAAGTATTTTACAAAATGACCGGTCACCTTCTTATTGAGAGATGAGAATTTTCGTGAACTCTAAAAACAGATGATTGAAGTAGCGTGACAAGCGCCCCCCTCAAAGTCAAGTGGATCTTTTAGCAGATCTAAATATGAAGTGGACTCTGGTATGGAGCAGGCCATTTTGCCAAAGCAGGATGTCCCAGGTCATACCACATACCACGTGACGTAACTTACCAGACGGTATCGCTATTGAGGTAGTTGATTGGTTCCATATCCTCATCAAAATAAACATCCGTCGTTAGGGAAACATCAGTGTCATGAGCGGACTGGAAGTTGGTCACGCTGCGAGCAGGTATGCCGAGACAACGGAGAACTGCAAACATCAATAAAAAAAAGACAATGATCTAGTTGTCAAAATGAATGTGAGGGACGATTTCATGTTTCAATTTGGAGTCCAGTTTTTTGAGCACAGCGTGTTTATTTCTCCTCAGGTGACATTTGCATGATTGTACTGCACTGTGCTATGCTGTTTGAGTGAAAGTGACACGCGTTGCTGTAGGAGCGCCCAAAGTAGAAGGTATGACAGGAATGTCAGTGTGACGTATTTGGGGTGGAAATGAATTATGGCTATCGGTGCTCAGGTCAGCTGCATGGCTATCTTGCGGACGCGCACACGCATTGAGGTTTGCAGCCTGAGTGAATGAAACTAGCCCGGCAGAGAGAACAGCGCCATTGTGGAATAGGTCCCACTCTGAATGCATCTGGGAGGGGGGGTCTTGGAGTCTTTTAAATTTCCCAGTCACAGTAGGAACAAAAAGCTGACTCGGAAGACGGCAAATCTGGCACTGCTGAGGTCAACCCTGTCAGCGTACAAGAAATATGGCTTCACACTTTCCTTCCTATTTGCTCCCACGCTCACCTGATGTCGTGACTCCGGAGAAAACCCAACATTGCCCATATGACACAGGCATACCATTGGAGGAGTGGTATTTTCTCAGAATCTCCACACTACCGCTCCATGCAGTCGGAGACACCCCATCAGAGTAATTCCCGGACCATTTTCCGATGAGAACTCCGTAATCGTCTAGGGCGTTTATCTGGAGACAAAATATGCAATTGATGTACCGCAAATACCCACATAGTCTTCAAGTATGTGTCAATGAGTACGATCCCTCACCATGGCTGATATGACCCTGACAACATTTACAGGATCCCCTCGGCCAGATGGAGGCATGTCGCTCTTCTCCAGAACGAATAGACAGGCTTCCAAGATTCCCTCATGAAACTGCAGCGAAGAGACATATCTCATTTTTTTATGTCATATTTTTCATTCACATTTAACGTATCCGCACTGACACTGACACAACCAACAGGATGACGCTACAAAACAGGGTCATTGTCATTTCTATTGTTACACATACAGTACATTTGACAATAAAGTTTATCCAATCCAATTTTTTAAATAAGTGATTCTGTACTATCCAGAGTGCCCTTACTTGACCAAAATTCCACGTGCGGGCTCCAATTTGATTCTCAGTTCCATAATAAATTCTTCCAGTGTCATTCAACACATACTCCTTCCTCTCCTCTTCATCATCCAGGAATACTGTGTCCTCTGAAAGAGACCACCATTTGAAATTGTTACATTTCCTTTGGAGTATGATAATGATGATAATTATTTTATTAATAGTAGTAGTAGTAATAGTAGTAGTAGTAGTAGTTGTTTTTTCTCATCCGCATTAGTTTGTTCTTGAGGTAACAGTTTTTGCTTCCTCCCTTTCTGTGAAAGAAGCCCTGAAAGCCTGGCCTATTCACCTCTTCGGTGACTAAATCACTGAAGAATGTGATTCCTTTTCACTAAAAATGGCAGAATTTCAATAGGGCCAGGAAATGGTTCACAAACATGGGCCCCATGTTTGCCGGGGCAGAGTGGGATGTTGATTCTGCACATGTGGCATTTTTATCCCATCTCTTTGATCGTATTGTTGCTACAATGGGCGGGAAACATAACACGGCAAAGATAGACAAGCAGACACGGTAAATATAAGGAGTCTATGGCACCAAAAAAAAAAGTGGAAGGAAGAGCTTCCAGT
>CAAKHF010023986.1:9437-21905 GCA_901007745.1 Hippocampus kuda | reverse complement strand
AAGCAAGCCATCTTGCAGGAGATCTTTGGCAGCTGCGATTCTTGCCGTTCACTCCTCATTGAATATTTCTGAAAAGTATGTTGGAACAGAAACTCGCAGGAGGATCGGGAGGATGGGAGGGTTCTGCGGTGAAAGTTTATGTGGAGGTCATTTTGGCCTGAGCGGCAAAACTGGGTGGGGGAGTCTTATTTAAGAAAGAGGAAACACAGTTCAGTAGGGTAGAGGACAGGTTGTCACGAGCTGTAGAACTGCGTGGCACTTGCATGGCGGCGTGGTACGCATTAGTCTGGTCGGACAAGGGCACGAAACGTAAACATTCGCTCCGCTCTGACGACAAGACTTTGATTCCGTTCACTATCTCACCTGCACACCAAGGGTTGAAGAGCATGATGATGTTCTTCCCGGAGGTGTAAATATTTGGAGTTTCATTTTTCAGGAGGCTCGTTGTGACCGTCAGACCATAAAGACCAATCGCAGCATTGGCTGCAGACTTGACGGACAACTTAACCTTGTTGTCTTTCTGCTCTTCAATCTTAGCCCCCCACCGTTTGTTGTCCAAGGTATCAACCAGTGGGATGATGACATGGGTCCCTTTGGACACCAGTGGTAGTGGACCTACAAAAAAAAAAAAAGTAAGATGTCAGGCAAATTGAATCAAAGTATTCAAAAAGTAAAAACTGATTTGACAAAATGGAAAGAAATTCATTGTGAGTCAGAAAATGAACTTCCCAGAATACATTTGGTTTGTGGCTTCCCAGAAATTACCAAAATAGAATATCTTAAAGAGAAAATACCTGTCTAGAATTGTCGGATTTAACGTTCACATTTCAGAGTCCCGATTTCACGTCATTCATTTTCCATTTGCCGATTTGGCTGACAATGAACACCTTTATAACGTTAACTTCATTATATCGAGCAGATTTCGATGCGTTATCATGAGGTTTGACTGCATCTGCTGTCCTTTTACTCGTCATGAGGAAATGAGAGAATCAAATTGATCAAGATTCCATTGTTCTGCATCTGAGTCCTAACAAGACCCCACGCCACCCTTCCTGTCCCAATGCAGAACATTACCGACAAGAAAAATCAATAAACCAACTCTCCTTTGTTCATATTGCTTAATCATTGACAAAAAATCTTTCCTTCTCTTTCAACCAGATAATGACTTGAGAAACTACGGCACGGCAATGTTTTTTTTTTTCAGCAGATGGCGCATTGAAAGTTGCACTAATGATGAGTTTGTTTAAAATGACACAGCCGAGATGGGTGTGACGTCCCATTTTTCCGTTGTGATGCAATCGACATTATACTACAGAGAGTGGAGTAGCTCATTGTAGCACACGGCCTGAAATTACCAGAGGGAGGTGTCTGATATGTTGAGCTCTGGAAACTGTTAAGACCCTGGGTGGAATCCAAACCTCGTGACATCACCACAGTTGTGTCTTTTAAATCGAATCTCGGCACACTTCCTCCTTTTTGTTTTGGCAGGCGTTGACTTGTTTGACTTAAAATCAGAGATTGTAGAGGCCGTGTCACATTCGGATTCGAGGCTGTTGGATTCTTCAAGAGCGCTTTTCCATCGACAACGCAACTACTGACTCCTCATTCACCATTGATGATCAGCATTGAGAACCACTCAGGGGTCAGTATCTCCCTCTAGGGCACTTCAACATAGTCACAGGGGCCGGGAGTCGAACCCACAACCAGTGGGTTGCAAGATGACTACTCTACCACTGAGCCATGATTAGGTCCTCTACCTTCAGGGGACCTAGATGAGTTTAATCACTCAGTATCTCATAAATAAAAATATCTCTTTTAAGATCACCACTCAAAAGGCTTTGGTCCTGACCTCTTAGACTGCATAGCTTCCGTGGATTGGGGAGTGGCAGAGATGGATATTAGAATAGCAGTGGAACGTAGAAACTCATGGACCCTGACGTTTGCAGATAACATGGTGCTGTGCAGTGACCCTGTGATTCTCGAACATAACGAAACATTTTCATGCGTAAAATGACCTAACCCCTCACTATGTTTACCAATATATTTCCCAGAAGATGAATGCCCCAGATCTTAGATCGTCCATATGTGCATAGTGGGGACATTACCGTAGGGTAGGTGTGACACACTCATACCTGTTCTGAGATCTAGATGCAGCTTGTCGGTGTCAGTGCTGAAGGGCCTGTTGAGCTCTAGCTCGATTTGGAACGTCTGTCCTCTGCGGATGATCAGCTCTTCTGTGTGGTACAGGTCAGTGTGGTGCTCCTGTCTGTTCGTTCCCGTCTTGGAGCTCAGCAGATCCACAGAACGCACGGACAACTTCACGACTGCGGAAGAAAGATGGAAAAGAATGGAAAGATTTGATTACAGGACTTCAATATCACTGACCCAAAACGTTAGTCGACATTACCTTCCATTTCCTTTGAGTCTCCATTTTCGGGCTTTGGCCCATCAAGGTCTGGAATAGGTGTGGGAGGGTTTACCAGTTCCACTTTATCCGTGACATCATAGGTGTTGCTATTCTGGCATTTACAGCAGCATGGACACATTTTCCGAAACCAGCGGCGGCAAGCCGTGTCCTCTGTTGTTTTTTCCCCTTCCTTGTGAATGGACAACTCCACCCTGGTGGGCGGGGCTGCACCAGGAAAGCGCCCCACATCAGATATGCGTCTGACTGTCAGCCTCTCACCTGGCATCCTTTCAACAACACCATCATAATTTACTTCAGTCGAGACAGATCATTATCAGAATATAAAGTGAAATATGAGGAAATCGTTAATATTGTTTAGTCTGCTGTGTTTGGAGTCCTGATGCGCCCGTCTGGGCGTCCCAGTTTTGGGTTAACAGAAAGTAGAGTGCGCACGGCGTCAAAACAGGCGCATCTCCAATCATAAAAATCCAATGTTCTAGTTGACCATGTTTGTGAATTTGGTGGATGCGCTTCGCCTCGCTGGGCGTTCCTGCCGCACTCAATCATCAACAGATTAAAATCCCTTCAAATCATGTCGGCCTACATTTTTATTTTTCATTGCTGAAATTCTTTTGGTTTTGGGAAGGAGATACAGAACAGTCCAATGACGGGAACTCATTAATCGTACAAACGTTATTGTGCAAGTAATGGCAAAAGAAAAAAAAAATAACACACATTTTTGGCATTCCTCCTTGGATGACCCGAGAGAATGTTCACAATGATTGATGAACAGTCGTTAATGTCCTGTTACTTGTTAAATATTAGCATCTGCATCAAACAGGCTCTGTGATGTTGGAGGAAAGTCAGCGATGGTGAAGTTATGCAGTCCGGTTCAGAGGTCAGATAACAGCTGAGCGGAGGGTATGGTTTCTCCAGTCACAGTCACCCTTGAACATCTATTCAAGTATCGAAAAGTGTGTAGTTGCTTTGTGTGTGGTAGCTCTTCCTCTCACATTTAGTGTGTGTGTGTGTGGGGGGGGGGGGGGGGGGATTTGTCATTTGACTTCCTAAGTTCATCTCTGAGTCAGATGATATTTTGCACAATTGGTTGTTTCCAAATGAAGGACTTCTTTGTAAATATTTGGCTTAACCATTCATGGTCATTGTGATGGAGACAATGGCAGATGTCAACTGTGTGGACAGCATTGTCTTTGGACATCCATCCATAACTACGGCCGTCCTTTAAGACTTTGCTGCCTGTTATTTTCGGCTACAACTAAAAATACATCATTACTAATGGATTAAAAGAACCTTCTGACAACTTAGCGATAATTATGAAGAATTGCACCAATGTATGTGCCAGGCCAATAAATGTTTGTGGAGAAACACCGAGCACTCTCTTTTCATAACTGGCATCATTCCTGTGCTATGCATTGTGTATCTGCGCAGAGGCAGGCGATCGCCAGATAAGTGAGAGGAAAGGCTGCGCCACTGTGAGAGTGGTCACAGCTGACTTCAGTACTTCAAGGAACCAAATATGGACATTTGTTTGGGTTGGTTTTCTGCAAGACATTGGACATTTTGGAAAATGTTGAAACCAGAAATACGCTGTGGTTTTTGCCTCCAATAACACTTTTTTTTAAAAATAGCATTTCAGACTATGCCATATAAATTAAGATCATCACTAAGATCGTTTTCTTAGCATGGACACTTGAAATAAAGTACTTTGATAAAAATGAATAGTAACATGAACGCATTACTATAGGAAGGACACCAACAACGGCATATTCGACGAGTCGTCAGCTTTCCATTGCCGCGGGAGTCATTTGGGGGAGTTGCGTGCCTTAAGTGTATGTGATAGCTGCTACATTAAACAGATTATGCTCTAAACCTTGTGAAACCCCAAATGATGTATTTCAAACCATCTGCCTTGACCCCCTGAGGCATAAAATGTTTTTAACTAGCTTGAAATGAGTTTGGAGCCTTTTTCACTGCCCATCACTAGAATGCAAGTCACTTGGTCCTTTCAACTGCCTCTCCGCGCCCACTCCCTCTCTTCTCAGCGAGTTTATGTTGGCAAGGCACCATAACCGGAATGCCGGCTGCCCCCCTGAGATAAGCGCCTAAAACTCCGCTTCTGTCCTTGTATGTGTGCTAACGTCTTGTTCTCTTTGTTCATCTAACTAACAGACCACCCGATGCCCCGTCCCCGCCAAAAAAGATAAAACGCCAAAAGGAGCGGCACACGGTGAGGATATGCGTCCCGCTCAATCAGGCAAGACAAGGGTCATGTGTAGCCGATTAGACACCACACAAGCGGCCAGCTGGCAGCTGAACTCTAATCATCTGACAAAGCACAACACGGCAAGCACCATCATCTGATTTTTTTTTTTTTTTTTTGTGAAGGCTTCTTGTTCGTCAACTAATAGCCGAGGAGAGCAAATTACATTCATCTCGCTGGTGAGCTTCAGCTTTTCGCTCGAATCTCTTTGAAATCTACAACAGGATGGCTGTTTCCTTTTTTTTTTGCCCACCCGAGCCTTTTGCAGAAGTACTCAAGCTGTCCGTTTCTCTCCATGTCTTTTCTCAAGGGAACCCTGCTGTGAACTACCAAAGGTTACGAGGCCTCCCTCTCTTTTGTGGGAAAGGAAGCTGTTATTTACAGTTCTCATCTAGCCGTGAACGAGATCAGTGAAGGAAAAAGGAAACCAAAGTCTTACTTTCTCTGTTAAGGATCAGTGTTGAAGAGTCTGCTTCTTATCCCCTCCAAAAACTTTGAGCAACTGTTCTCTCTCCCACTACTTGCTGAGACTACTAAATATGACAGTCCAGGAATGTACCGCACGGGATTTTAAGCTCTCACACACCCACTGGAACACACTCCGCCCCACCGCGAAGGGTTGAAGTTTCTCCCACTCTCGCCAAGCTGTCCCTTTGCAGCACTCAGCACGAGTTGGGGATTGTGTAAAACAGAACACAAAGTTGGGGTGAGAGAGAATTACCGATATCTAACAACTACAATAACGTAACAATGCGCACTATATATCCAGTAAACAAGGTTGCCTCATTTTTTGCGGATGATATGTTCCAAATCAGCAGGAGGAACGCAACTTGAATAGCCAATACTAAGCTGAGTATGGATTTTACTCGCCACCAGAATGGTCCTGCATTAATTCCTCATGGAAAACTGCTTTGCACGGTGGACCGCATTGTGGGGACCCAAGCATTGTTTTTAAAGACAATATTATGCTGTGATGTACTGAAAACACACATTACTGTCGACCATTTTTATGAAAAAAATGTCAGATGGGAAAATAACAGTCGAAATATCGAGGTACAAACCTGAGGTAAACTCCACAATGTACAATGTTGTGGTCACAAATTATAACCCCACAACCGAGTGAAGCTGCAATCACTGAAGCACATAAAAAAGTTGTTTATGGTTGATTCACACATTGCCGAAAGGCTCTTTGTTGCTGATCATAAAAACAAAACTTTGTCATGCAATTCGACTTGTGCTTCAAAAGTCACACAACACTTTGCTTTTCGATTTTCCTGACACTGTAGGAGGACAAAGTTTTTGTTCATGCCATTAGTTCTGCATGTTTTTTTTTTTTTTTGCCATAACAAGGGGAGACGTATTACATACACACACACACACGCAACACCCCCCACCCCCAAAAAAATACATAAATAAAACAGAGCATGTAAAGTTTTACTGATCTCGCTGAACCGACAGCAGCGCGATGACCGACAGAGTCAACATTTCCATTTTCTGGCGAGCAGAGTACGTGAATAGAAACATAAGGCGGGTGGTGAATTGGGTTCCCTGGGCATCTGGGGGGGGAATGGGTTCCGGCTGGCAACCTTTTGGGGGAAACCATGGCCAAAAGAAACTGCTTGCAAAGACGGTTTCATCAAGCAGACTCTCCTCGGTGTTATCTGCGGGTATTTGGCATGCACTCTCACTCATCAAGTAATTCAATTCACATTGATTCCACCTCAACAAACTTAAGCATGGGAACCACCACTGTACCACAGTTCTGTCAAAAAAAATAATAAAGAAATGAAACACAATTGTGGAATATAAATCCCAACTATATTTCACTTTCTTCCGGCTTCTCCTTCCAAATCACATCCAACTGTGGTTTCGACATCACGGCGGGTTTGGCATGAGTCGTCCATCACATCCTTCGATGTTTGCCAGCACTCCCGTTCCTGGCAGGAGGAGATGATGTCAACCTGCTGTGGGTCATGAGTCATTTGATTTGTAACAGAGTGACATCAAGAGCCCGGCGCGATTTTCAGTGTGGTGACGAAACGTGTCGGTGTGCTTTCGTGTACCCCGTGCCAAACGTGAAGGTTTGAGCTGTTCATTCAGTTTTTCAGTTGCGTGGCTGATTCATGCGGCGTGGTTGCTGCGGAGATGAAAACAAACAAGAGATGAGCACATGAGCATTCGCTTTTGTCCCCCTGTCTGCTATTTGCCTCACTCTGTCGCTGGCCTCCTCTTGCGTTTAAGACAAATTGAGTCATTTAAGGTCATCATGAAAAAAATGTTGATGTCAAATGGGACATCTTCAGCTTCATCCACCTCTGGTGTATTGCCACAATGTTCTGTCGCACTGCAGTATTATTTTCGGTGTAGGAAAAAAAAAAAGGTTTTACAGCAAAATATCACCAAAACAAAACGACTTGGGCATCGTGACCTCCAAAAACCCCCCTGCAGTTTTCGTCACCATCGATCCAATGGATGCCCAGGCGCACTGAAATAACAGACCACCGTTTGGTTGTTTTTTTGTTTTCATCTTTTTGAGCAAAGATGAAAAAGGAGATCCCATCACTTCCACGTAAACGTCAATTCAATTTGAGAGAATCTCTCTCTCTTTTATTTTTCTGAAATATATATTTTGTATTTGCATCTTATTTTGTGTTTCACTGTGTTTGAGTGTGTAGTGGTCATACTTCCCTGCTCATGGTGGTGGTGGGGGGGCGGTTCTCATCTAAAAAAATGACCTCAATTTTGGGTTGTTTCTATGAATTGTAGTAGGAACTAATAAACTTCCAAATCATTGGAGGGTGGAGCTGATGCAGTCAGAAAATCGTGTGCGAGTGAAGTGTGAAATTGAATCAAAAGAATCAAACAGCAGCCAATCAGCCGTTCAAAACTCAAAACGGTTTTGGTGCAACATCGACACTTGATTGTCTTTTCTGTAACCATGACGGTTCTCTAGCCTCATGTTGATATGTGCGGCGTTCACAATGTTGTTTTGCTGTGGTGCTTTGGATTCAGCTGCGTAAGATGCAAACATTTTCTTTTCACAGAATACCTGCAGAGTACTGGTCGTTCTTTCCCCTCCATTGCTCCAAGCAAAAGATTACATGTGCTCTGCTCGATGAACACATCCCACTCCTGAAGTGGCTATTTAAAAAAAAAAAAAAGGAGCCAACAAAACAAAACAGATACTGTCTTTTTATGATCACCTTTTCTGTCTGTATAATTCGCAAGCATTTACTGTACAAGCACTGATGTTCAACTCCGGTCCTTGAGATCTGAAGTCCTGCACATTTTCGATGATACCCTCCTCCAACACACCTGATTGAAATGATCAGCTCGTCGGCAAGCACTGCAGGAGGATTGCTAAAGAGAAGTAAATACAAGGAGGGCACAGCACGTGCAAATATGAGCGAAAACAAAACCTGCTAGCTTGACCGACGGCAAATAAGCAAGCGGAAAAGGATCAAAGTCATACAGAAGTGAAACTGCTGCTCACGCTGCAACAAAATAACAACAGAAATGTGCAAATGGGTGCAGTTGACACTTAAAGGTGGAGCTCGTCGAATAATTCATGAACAGTCAACGCAATTTGGGCGGGTTCAAGAGATGCGGAGCCTGCAGGAAAAGGATGTGAAGATATTCATCCAAAACAGCACCGTAAGGTTTACGAGATTTTTTAAAAAAAAAATTATTCTGCCTGAATTCATGATCAATTTATCATCATTCTGGTATTAGCTTAACGGGAGCCCCAACCGTCTTTTAGATAGAAGAGGCTGGACTGCCCGCCAGTTTATCGCCGGGAACAATCACCCATTGACGCTCGCCTTCACCACGATTGGACGATTGTTGAGAGTGTCTTGGGAGTCCGCAGGGTCGCGTTCGTTTGCTGATGTGCCGGGGCAGCACGTTAAGGTGAGTGAGCGCTGGCGGCCAGAAAAAAAGTTCGGGGAAAGTCACCGGGCTGTGTCTCCTTTTGCTGTTGGCTTTCGTAAATAGTCATCTAATCTATATGTCATATACAGTATGTATCGTATATGACATCTATGATACACCCGCTGGCCACAGCATTAGCTCAAACGCAATAGCGGTATTGTAGAATGAAACGCAAGCTGTTCTGTGATGTTCATGGGCTCAAGTTGGTCTTTTCAAAATGAAGTTTCCTTTTATCAAAAAAAAAAAAAAAAGAAGTCAAATTAACCTCCAAGTGGAACAAAGTTCACAAACTAAGTTTGTTCCAAGACATGAACTGCAGCTCTGAGGATGTTTTTTTTTTCTTCCCCCCCATTAAAACTCAAATGCAGTGACGCCCTATTTATTGCAGGGAATCTGGTGAAAATAAATAGAGAGATAAAACAAGCTTTTTATCATTTCACCCAAGCATGTGATCAACATTTTTAAAACCTTTTTAAAAATACACAAACTTATTCAAGCACGAGGCAAAAGAGGCATTTGTATTTTTCTCTCCCAGGAAAAGCCAAAGAAAAAGCAAGGGCCCAACTGAGCAAGTGTGCTTTGTACTCCTAAAAAGACTTACTGGTTGTAGACTTGCTGAGGTCTTGCCACGGTAAATATCGCATGTGCTGTAAACGTAGCATCAGACCGCGCTTAGGATTATTGGAGTATTCTGGTCGGCGTGCAATGGCACTGCATCAGACCGAGACATTTTGCTGGTGTACCTCAGAGTCGGGTGTAAAATTGATGCATCATGCTAACGCTAACACTTGCTGCTTCGAACCTGAATGTTGCATCCGAAATTCCGGCCCTGTGCGATGCTACGGAATAATGCCTCTCGAAGATAGATGGATGCGATTTACACCAGAGGTTGTTATTGACTTGAGCGCGATCACTCCTGCATACCGAAGGCCATCTGTGTACGCAGGCCAAGGTTTATTGGAGGCAAAGAGTTGGGATTTGCGCGCGAGCCGTTTCTTCATAGGCTCGCAAAGGCAAATCATCATTTTGTGACATGAAAAGTGACAGTGAACTGAGGCAGCGTGTTGCCTTTAAGTATCCGCTTCTCAATTTTTGAATGCCTCATATGAGGCAATTCAGAAACGATATATGGTCTCGATAGACACACACAAAAACGATGCAGTTGTTAACATTACATAAATAAATGACCAACGAGACTTGCACTGAGCGAAAATAGTTGAGCCGACTGGTTCGGTCAAGATCCTGTTTTTGGTGAGATGACATTTGGTTTTGTTTCATAGTTTTGTTTCTTCACAGCCTATTTTTACATTTTTTTGGTCTTCCTCATTGTGGTTTTGCTTCCACCTGTTTTTATCATCCGGGTCCCTTGTGTGTACCGATCATCTCGCTCAGCCCTTTGTGTCCTGTCCAGGTTTTCCTCGTTGCCTCGTCAGTTTGCTTCTTGTATTTAGTTGCCTGCTTTCTGTCAGAATTTGTTGCATCGTTGTTGCTGTCATGTGGTGGTGGTTACCAAAATGGTGTTTTTTTTTTTTTTTTTTCTTGTGTTTTGTTGTTACTTTGAATGTTGGTCTTTTCAGGACGTCATTCGTGCTTTTAATTGAGTTTTTACAGCGTACTCCTGCAAGTGTTTTTGTAAATAAATAAAACACAATACAAGAAACGTCATTTTTCACTTGCTACCTCAATCCACGAATGGATCATGGGACCTCCGAATTTGTCATTCGGATTTACGACATTTACGTTGAATGATGCAACTTCCTGATTAAAGGTTGCATAGGCCTTTTTTGGGGGGGGGTGCGAGGGGAGGGGAATCGAAGCATGCTGATGAAATTGCCTCATTGTCACCCACGGCCAGATATTTGGAATTGATATACCGTACATTTTTATTTCCATGTCATTTTGATACTGCATAATGGATGAACAGCGGTGTAACCGAAGACTATGCAACAGCCTCGTTAATACAGCGTGCAACTTGCATCATGATGGACCAAAAGTTAAAAGCAACATTGATCCTCAGCAGGCCGCTCGGGGCTGAGGCGCCGCATGATTTCATATTACTGTGATCATTAGTTTGATTCATGCATAATTTTCTGGTTGTTAAATCAGTTGTGAGGCTTTCTAATCAGGAGTAGACGCCTGCAGGTACACTGCCGGGCATCTCTGCTAATAACATGAAGTGATGAGACGAGGTGCACTGAAGGTGTGCCGTGTAAACACAACACGGGGTGCCAACACGTTCCAAAATGTGATGAGGACAAAAAGCTGTAGCTTCGGAGTTCATGGTAATTATCATGCTTGGTCACAGAGATGGTCACACCACGACTAGAAAAGGATCGACGGTGCATTTCATATCTTAAAAAAGATGATGAATTGATTGCAGGCTTTGAGTCTCGAAGTGTGAAATCAAATTGAGCTGATATTCATCACTGCTCTGGCAGGCTGCGATGAGAATTTATGAGGTTAGCCGACATTTGAAGGCAGATGGAAGCACAAAAACAGTCCAAAAAAAAAAAAACAAGTCTCATGCTGAGTCAAAAGCCAAAGAATAAAAATGAGTATTAAGACGAGATTTAAAGATGGGCGCTGAGGGGGGGTGCCCAACGTTCAGCGGGAGGTCACACCACAATTAGCACTGCAAAGAATAATCCTCTCCTGAGCAAGTGTTGATGCCGCCTTCAGAAGATTCTATTTGATATTCGGAGAAGTCGGGGCAAAAAGGGCTCCGGACTCGCCGCTGCATTTCGAGATGGTGGAGGAGTGTTGGTTACAGTGACATCAGCAAGAGATTTTGGTTGCAGGGTGTAAAGAGAAGAGAAAAGAAAGAAAAGAGCAAATGGAAAAATCAATAATTCATGCTGCGTCCCAGTGTCCCGGGACACAAGACAGATGTGCCTTGACAAGGCAAAAGTGGCACACTAATCAAGTGAGATTTCTGCGATTTTTGACGTACCAAGTCGGCTGAAAGCTACGGAAGAAGCGGTAGAAAGCGGTGTGACTTTTTTTTTTTCTTTGTTAGAGCATTTCACCTGGCCCCCTAAAAAAAAATGTCAACTCAAATAAGGCACGGTCGCACATGCTTCACTTGTACCACATCCCTCCCTCTTCCGTATTCTGTAAAGCTCGCATTCCACCGACGCGGCAAACGTTTGCGAGTTCTGTACCTCTGCAAAAACCTCTTGCAAAACTTTGTGCCGCTCACCAGCTTACGGGCTTAAGCCAAGGACATCCATCTTCACAAAATGCGACCTGCTGAACATCCAAATCAGCAGGCGAAAGCACCGGGCTACGTCTTGTTTAGTCGCTTAGCAACCGGTACCCACGCCATCGGCTGTATCTCCCAGTGGGTGCCGCAAAAACACAAAAAAACCCCAAAACAAAACAAGTGCAATGTTTAACTCCCTGAAAAGAATCAAGTGTTGTGGTCCCCAGCCTTGTTGCATGAACCGATGACGCCTATTTGCGTGAGAGGTGAAAGGTCTTCAAAGACAACCAGGGCAGCCCAGTTGAGAACAATTCATGTCCCGAGAATTATTTGACTGAATATTCACGGGTGTCCCCTGACCCACACGACTCTTACATTGTCAATGATTGTCTGTCTGTATACAGGGGGTGGGGGAGTGGGGGGTGTCATCAGCCATTAGTTTGCTGGGATATATATGCTTTACGTTGCGAAATGAGAGGAACGCTGATATTATCATCTGAACCTCTGTTTGCCAAAATGCTAATTAGGTGTGTGAATGATCAACTAAAATCATTCTGGCGGTGACGCTCAAAAGAAGAGCGCCGGTATCGTCGGATTGCGGCGGGGGGGGGGGGGGGGGGGGGAAAAAAAAAAAAGGGGGGGTTATTT
>CAAKHF010023985.1:0-11864 GCA_901007745.1 Hippocampus kuda | reverse complement strand
CAAAATTTAAGCATGTTAAGAACATGGCTTGATAACAAGTTATCAATAAATTTAAATAAAACTACATTAATTGTATTTGGAAATGTCAAAACAATACACCACATGAGAATACAAATATATGGTGTAGATTCAATTTCAAGGGTTAATTGTTGACGGTAGCACGTCGACTTCACAGTGCAGAGGTACCGGGTTCGATTCCAGCTCCGGCCTCCCTGTGTGGAGTTTGCATGTTCTCCCCGGGCCTGCGTGGGTTTTCTCCGGGTGCTCCGGTTTCCTCCCACATTCCAAAAACATGCATGGCAGGCTGGTTGAACACTCTAAATTGTCCCTAGGTGTGAGTGCGGGCGTGCATGGTTGTTTGTCTCTGTGTGCCCTGCGATTGGCTGGCAACCAATTCAGGGTGTCCCCCGCCTACTGCCCGAAGACAGCTGGGATAGGCTCCAGCACCCCCCGCGACCCTAATGAGGATGAAGCGGTTCGGAAGATGAATGAATGAATGAATGAATGAATTGTTGACGGTAAAATCCGCTGGAAACTGAACATGAAATTGTAAAAACAACATCAGTGTGATGTCGAGTCAACTTTTTACTCTGTTTGACACTAAGGGGTTTCAT
The DNA here is from genome assembly GCA_901007745.1 of Hippocampus kuda. Lineage (NCBI taxonomy): Eukaryota > Metazoa > Chordata > Actinopteri > Syngnathiformes > Syngnathidae > Hippocampus > Hippocampus kuda. Next base: position 11,250 of record CAAKHF010023985.1, on the reverse strand, counting down.
GACCCAGCGTCAACTCTATATGAATGTACTTTTTACCTGATAAATGTGGTTACGTGCTGATTAATTTCCTGTCCTGTGGTCTGTGTATTGAATTATTTTCTCCCCTGACTCGCTGCCACTCTTTCTCTATACAAGTGCTTCTCAATTATTTTCTGTCATGCCCGCCCCCACTCCCCGCCCCCCAAGAAGAAGAAAACATCTTGCACCCCCACGGGTGACTAAAAATAGGTGCATTTGTCTATAAAATTGTTAGAAGTACACCTTTGCATAACACTGTATCCTTATTAACGTATAAGACTCAACTCAACTGTATTTATAGAGCACTTTCAAACAGAAATATGGACCAACTTACAACAAAGAATAGCTTTCGTAAGTGTAACAGAAAAGATTTAAAGTGCATCTGAAATTCAAAAATAAAATTAAATCCTTAATTAACAATATTTTATCACTGACAATGTCAAACCATACAATATTGCAAAATTAATATTACATAAAATCAATAAATAATAATGCATTCAAACTGATCACCAACATTAACTCAGGAGCACAATATTAAAAAAAACTAACCTGCAAAACAAAAATATCTAAAATAATTTGTGCAGATTTTTTTAAAATCAAAGATGATGTCTGGATTAACGGCTACATGTAGCAGGCACAAAGCGAGATGATTGTTGCCAATATTCGGCACATTTTCGCTGAAAAAAACTCAAACGGCTTATCAGCGTGATTGGGGTGTAATGTCTTTAAGTGACACCTTTATTTGGCTTCATGCTGCCCACTGCCAACATTTTTAGACACAGCAAGAACACCGGTCTTTCCTCGTCTTCCACTGTAGTCACAGTGAAGCCAAGCGCTAAATACACTTCATCATATTTCCTCCTCTTAGCTTTCGGGAGACTTTCGTTTGTCTCTTTGTCGCCGTCTCTGGAACTCCGTCTGTCGACTTCGTGTCTACACTTTATATTCATACTCTGTGCTGTGTGCAAAGCGCTCATGATCAGTGCAAACAAAACACCGAGTGAATGCTCCCTGCGCACAGTCTGCCAATGAGAGCGCCACTACCCCCTAATGTAGTGGAGGTGCAATTGCACTTTATTCTCGGACCGTTAAAAAAATCAAAATAAAAAAGCATTTTCCCCGAGGTCAAACGCGCCCCTCCACCCCCCTTGTCGGAGCCTCGCGCCCCACTATTTGAGAATCACTGCTCTATACCAAGAGAGAAAGAGAGAGCGAGAGAGAGAGAGAGAGAGAGAGAGAGAGAGAGAGAGAAAACGGTACATCCAAAGTCGTGGAAATCTCCTCCACCAATTGCTTTCTTTACCATGTCACACCACCCACGGTATGTCACCTATCTTGTGTCCCAGACTTTAGTACAATGGGACATTATTGATTCCTTCATTCTCTTATTCCTTTCCATCCTCAGCAGTTTTCATGGTAAAACTCTGTCAAAACCTCTTTACATTGTCACTCTGAAATCCCTCGGTCACCATCTCGCCAATAGGATGTGGTGAGATGTCGTCGCAGTGTGCTGCCACCCAAATTGAACTTTTTTTTTTTCAACCCGTCAAGAGAGCACACTAGCACAAAATGAATGGGGTGGTTGTCGGCACAGTGTGCTGTGCTCAGTGCAGTGTGGGTAACTCATGGAGTCATCTATTGCATTTCGTTAAAAATAGGCACCACTGGGCCAAACTGTCAGCCAAATGTTTTGGCTAATGTCATTAGGTATTGAAATTGATTACATTAGAACATTTCAGACATAGCGAGATGAGAAGATACTGATTCCCTCTTCAATGAGGAAATAAACAGAAACCTCAGCAAAATAATTGATACAAATGTCCTGTGTCAAAGGAGGCTAAACAATCTGGCCTGTTTCAAAATCAGTAAGCTCTAGCTAAGGTGAACCCCCCGCCAAAAAAAAAAAACGACTACTTCTCTCAGTTTCTGTGCCGACTGACTGCTCATCCAAAATAAACCAACCAAAGTGAAATTGCAGCAGGAGCAGCGGTATGACTTGCTGGGTGAGGAAAGCATCAACGTGTACTTTGCACACATTCAGAAACTGGATCCTGAGATTTATAAAGAAAACAGAACAAGAAGTGGAAGGAAACAGACTGGAGAGCTGCCAGGCAGTTAGTCTAAATTTAAACCTTGCTACACTGAACGGCTGAGGCTCTTCCTCGTGGCATGTTGCTATGCCGAATGTCCACATGAGGGACTTGATTCCATCTTATAGGTGTGTATTTGTGCTGCAAAATCTCTAATTGCCCCACGGGAATAAATAAAGTTTTCTGAATCTGAATCTGAATCAATAGGAGCGCATAGGCAAAGGAGACAGGTCCTTCCAAGCAATTCACTTTTCTAAGCAGATGAAAGGCGAATTAGAGATGACTGACACCAACTTTGATTTTTTAATGTTCTGCAACAGTACAACATGCGTTTATGAAAGATATATTAAAATGGGAGCACTTTAAAAGTCATACTGAAAGTTATCCAATTCTCCTTTGAGCCAATAAAAATTGAAAGCTGTACTAAAATGTACATTTGAAACGGTTGAAGAAGTAGTTCAGCAATTTTGTTTTTTCTTATTGTTATCATTAACACACAACATGAGGGCTGTCCTTATGAACTATTAAAATAGTTGTTGTTCTCCTGTTTTTGAGCAAAAAAATAAATAAATCTAATCAATATAGTTGTTGCTTTAACAGAGCAAAAAGTTCAATTTTTACAATACAGGCTCACATTTACAGTCTCCCCGTGGCTAAAAAAAAGTACATTTTGGTAATGTCTGAAGCTTTGAGCAAGCAAACATTACTTGGTGCCTCCAAGAAATAGTTTTCGGTAAGACAGAAGAGAGTGGAATGAAATCGAGCTAACTTAAAAGTTGGCGGACATCCTTACCACCTCTTCCAAGTAAAAGAGAGTATTATGCATGTTATTTTATCAATGATGCCAAGTCCATGTGAGTGACTTAAACCTAAACCAGGAGTGTCAAACTTATTTTGGTTGTGGGCCACTTTGTAGTTATAGCTTCCCTCAGATGGTCGGTATGACAGTGAAATGAAATGAATGTTTAATTGTCTCATCATATTATTATGAATTACTTTTGAAATCAGAAGTCAAGGATAACAGTTTGTTCAATAATTGTTTAAGTTACCGCAAAAAGGGTTCGATTAAAACATGTGAAATTTCTACATTATTTATTCCAGGTGCTAATTTGAAATTTTGGTACAGATCATGGAAGTTGACATGATTTGGTTTTTCGGGCCATATAAAATGATGTGGCGGGCCGGATGTCGGCCCTGGGCCTTGGGTTTGACACCTCGACTTTTCATACAGCTACCAATGTTGCAACTCTTGGGTCAATCTGAAGTACAGCAAAAGACAGTTACAGTATGCAGTAAGCACGTGTGTTACCTGTGTGTATGCAACGTTGATCCCATCTGTCGCCTGCACTGTCAGGTTATAGAAAGAACGTTGTTCAGCATCCAGAGGCCTGGCGATGATGATGGTGCCCATGGCCTTCTCCACATCAAATACGCTGTCTGTGTTACCACCTGCTCCACACAGCGAGAGTGGAAGGGGGCAAACAATGTTAATCATGTCGACTTGTTCAAAGAGCATCGATATCACATACGCGTCACCAACTCCAACTTTGAAAACGGCGGTCCATGTTTTTTAGACTGCATACTCTTGTTGAATTATTGATGTGGAGACTTTGGAAATCACTGGTGCTGAAAACAGACCACGGCACCATTGAGAACAAAGGATTTGAAATACAAGTGCCATTTGGTTGTGATTTTTCCATGTTCGCAGTACATTCAATAACCAGGGATGCACTGTTTGTTCAGCAGTAGGAAATGGGGGTGGGGGGGGGGGGAACGACACTAAGACAGAAAAAGACATTAAAACATGCTGTGATCACAGGAAGGTTCAAATGACTGTTGTCTGCTGCCCAAACCAAGCATCCTCTTTTAGGCCATGTGGAAGAATGAGGTTTGGCAAGAATCCAATGGAGGACAGAGACAACCTCTCATCTGCCAACACCAAATTATATACAAAGAAACCCAGCCTTCAAAATTGTTTTCCACCGCCTGCAGGGTTTATGATCACTGTCTGTCGACAGAACATGGCAGTGCCTCACCTCAACATGCAATCTTCAGTTTAATTCAACAAGAATTATGGTGGTGGAGCAGCATATATTAAGCGTAATTATCTTTTTAGTACTTGCTATGCAACAATTTTAGTCTGAAGACAGTCAATAAAGGGAGGCTTTTGATTACTGCACTGCAGCAATTTATGCTGCTGCTATTTCATTCTTTAGATCTATGGTACTTGTTTTGCAGTGCTGTTTCGCTTTCCAGTGAAGTATTTCATTAAGACGCAAAAGGGGATTTGAAAGTGCGCTTGTGAGATATGATTTGGACTGAAATGTAACATATGAATCACAACTTTAAACAACAACGACAAACTCAAACTTGTACTTCTTATAAACTAGCACCCAACAGGTTCTAAATGCTTGCAGCAAAATTCAATAATCAGTCGATAACTTCCTCCAGACAGCGGTTATTTGGCCATTAAATGGCTATTACAGCATATTGTAAGGTAGTGCCGAGCTACACTAACTTCTAATTGGATCAGGATTTGTTTTGAAGTGACATACTATCACCCAAGGACAATCGCTGGTCTTAACAGATAAACAATGTAAGAACTCAACACAAGAGCAATAAGGCCATCCATTTTTATACGTGGTTTCACATACACAATAGTTTCATAATTGTTTGCTATCCTTCTAGTTATTATGTCATCTACATTTGTTTACAGTCTCAGAAATGCATTCCAGTATAATCAATTACAGTACACACAATTAGAGGTCAATTATAGCACAATGCTCACTTTGATAACCTGATTCATTGAAAAGAAAACTTCTCCACACCACAAAATGTTCTTCTCTTCCCTTACAGTATAGAGTTAGTCATCAGAAGAGGATCATATTACATGTTGCATCAAAACATGTTCCTGTACATAACAAAATATGATACTTTGTCGACCGAGCTAACGCGTGTTTATGTTTTCATTCAGATTAGGCAAAGTGTTTTTTGAACACCATATGCTTATAATAGAGCATAACTACTTCTTGTGACTGGCTCTCTAAGCAAGCCCTTAGATCACAGGTGTCAAACTCAAGGCCCGGGGGCCAGATGTGGTCTGCCACATCATTTTAAGTGGCCCGCAAAAGCAAATCAAAGCTGACAACTTCCATGATGCCTGCTAAAATCTGTACCAAAATTTCAAATTTTCACATGTATTAAATCAGTAACATATTGTAAGCATTTTCTTGTTGCCAAACCCCTCATTGCAGTTACTTAAACAAAATTGGAAAAAAAACATTCTTGACTTCTTCATACAGTTTCAGTCATCACGGCCCTCCAAGGGAAATGGTAATTATAATGTGGCCCGCAACAAAAATGAGTGTGACACCCCTGCCTTAGATCATTCCGTTTCAAAATTGCATCACTTAATAGAAGACATTCCTCGATAATTTTTATTTCTGGCATTTGAAAATGTTAACGCAGGCGAAAAAGAGCTGCTCTACCTATCGTCTTTCACTTTGCTTGTCCTCATCGTCGCCATTGTTCCTCATCACACACAGTAGTGGCGGTGGTATTTTAACATGCAAAATCAGACATCAGAATTTGTCTCAGGTTTGATTAATCACATTCTGTATACTAATTTAATCTATTTTCAACCCTGCTTCCAAGTATTTGGCATGTTCAGGTAAAAATGCGCCAAATTAATTGAGAGGTTGTTTTGCCCATTTGGCAGATACGATTCTGGGTGCTCCCAGTTAGTAGATCAGGTTCTACATCTGCTTGCCTGTGTGATCAAGTTTACACCCATTTTTGGCCTTACAAACCTTTGGTAAACCATGCCGCCTTATGTCTACGTGAACAAATGCATGATTACTACTTGGAGTTGTATTTTTGACAAATTAAATGTTCATTACACTTGAGTAATTTAAAGGGAGGCCAGGAGCAAAAACCCAATTACTTGTTACTACTTTAGAGTAGCACTTATATACACAGATGGCTATCCCCTGCGTGTACCGTGGGAAAGTCTAATCTAAAGCAGTTCATAATTATTATGCCTGGCTCATCTTCTGGGTGGAGTCTCATCTTTAACTGGATAATGAGGTGTTTGATATGAGGGTGTGGTTGGGGCATGCTTATATTTGGTTGCCATTACATCATATTTTAAATGTGACTGCCATGTAAAAGACGAATCCAGAGAAAAGCAATCATCACTGCCTTATCATCTTGTCAAAGCACAGTCTTCTTTTACCCACTAGTTGAACGTCACTATGTTTTGGATGTGAAAATATGTTGTTACATTTTCACACGATTGTAAAATGACAAAAATAATGAAATGATCAAATGTGCATTATGAGCCTGGGAAACTCTCAGCGAGGGTATAAGTAGCTAATCTCCAAAAGAATCAGACAAGCTTCTAAATCAGGCATGCCCAACCAGTTGATCATGACTAAATGGTAGACCATGAACTGCTTCTAATTCCAACGTGACGGGTTGTTTTGGGGGTGGGATGGGGGGTCGTTTTTGTGAGCGTGTGTATGTTATTATTATTGTTATTATCATTAAATATTTGGTGTTAGGTACCAAGTTTGATTCCAGCTCCGGCCTTCCTGTGTGTACTTTGCATGTTCTCCCCGTACCTGCGTGGGTTTTCTCCGGGTATTTCGGTTTCCTCCCACATTCCAAAAACATGCATGGCAGGCTGATTGAATACTCCAAATGGTCCCTAGGTGTCAGTGCAAGTGCGGATGGTTGTTCATCTCTGTGTGCCCTGCGATTGGCTGGCAACCAGTTCAGGGTGTTCCCTGCCTACTGCCCGAGGACAGCTGGGATAGGGTCCAGCACGCCCAATGGCCCTCGTGAGGATAAAGCAGATCAGAAAATGGATGGATTTTGTGTTAGGGTACAAAACAATCTTTGCTCCCTGCCAGTCTCATGTCCACAAAAAGTATTTCAAAAAATAATACAAATTAAAAAAAAAAAGTCCGTTTTAACCTACGGTAGCGTGTGACCTCGGTTACAGCTAGCAATCAGTACCATTACAGATGTATGAATTGTGAATTCTCATTCAAAGCTTGCTTGTTTGATCTGAAATGCCTGACTCTGAAGCTGGTACGCGCGAGTTTTGATGGGGATCTTCCAGCAAAAATGCTTTAAGGCGCTACAAAGCGAGCCCCTGCCTCTACCTCCCACTGGCAGGTTTCTTGTGAAGGTAGGCAGTCGTTTCCTTTTTTTTCCAAACTCAGACATCTACCTATGTCTTCGTCTGCTTTATTTTTCAGTTTTGTTCATGTTAGGGTCAGTGCTATCATTCATCATGCAGATTGGCATGCCAAGTGTGCATGCATATGCGCACACATGCATGCGTGATGGCCGGTGGTTGTACGACAACCAGAAACAGCGTTATGAAGTTAGTTTGTGCGGGCTGAAAAAGTGTTCCTGTGTTTCCAGCAGGTGGGAGTGGAGGGCTTCTCCTCCAGCGTGCACACCTGCTTCCAATGTAATCATTATGATTAAGCCATCTATTTAAGGACTGCCAAGATCCCTTGTCTCTGTCAGATTATTGACCTCATTGCTGCTCTTGCTTAAGTGCGGTTTTTCTAGCCCTCTCAATCTCGTCATCGTCATTCTTGTTACCTTAGTATAGTCATTGTTCAGTCTTTTGAGCTTGCTTTTGTTTGTCGTGTGAAATGGGGTCATTTTGTTTATATTCTCGGTGTCCCATTACCTTACATTTCGCAAGCGCCTTTTGTTGATTCCTCATTTTTCCCTGGATCCTTGTGACCAGCATTTTCTGTTTTGGACTTTGTCGGCTTTGCATTTTTGATAATAAACATTTTTTGTGATCCCATTTTGTCTGTGTCTGCATTTCTGGGATCCTAAACATTATTCAGTTCATTTCAAACAGAAAAGCTGTGTGTGCATTTGCAATGTTGACACTTAACTGGTCAATTTCAGGACGTTAGCTACTTGAAAAGTAGATCTGGTTGCTGATTCTCCAAAAGTATAACGTCACACAAATGATTGTGAAATGATTAGAATTGTATTTTGTTTCCGAAATTTGAACAATTAATCCTTAGACATTGCTTTCTTTTAAATTCAAACAAATAATATGTTACCTTGAAAATAGATTCGTTTCGGACATCCCATTAACGTAAACATTTAAAAAGTGACAAAACTGGACATATGTTTTCCACACGACTGTGACAAATTCTTTTATATACTCATAACATTTCCAACCACAATATGGCACTCCTTTCAAGAAGTCCCCTTCAAAGAATCCTTTCAGTTTTAATATTCATTATGAAGAACAAAACACTAAACAAGAACAACATTCACACATTACAGAAGGCCAAAGTAGAGTTGTGTGGAATTACAATTCAATACTATCTCTGAATTCTACGTTAGCTCAGTGATCTCAACTGTCAATTAAGTGACTAAAAAAGAAAATGAAGACCGCTTCCTGAGAATACCACACTGACCAGACATGACCATCCACAAGAGGTGGCCCAGCCAGTAAAGGCCACCCACCAAACTGCAACAACTCTCAGTGGTGGATCATTTGGCTCATGCGTCACTGAAAACCACAGGTAGCTGCGAAAAATTGTGTCAATCAAATGCAAATTTGAGGTCCTGTTGGCCAGGGCGAACCGTTGCTTGGCTGGGCATTGCTGCCGTTGGATAAATGGCTGTGGCACTTCCCCGTTCAGCATAAACATATTCATAAGCGGAGGAAAACAAATTACAGGATTTTCAGTAGCAGCAAGGGAGATCTAAAATCCCCCAAAATTGTATGAACAACAGAGGGTTATATTGTACCGTATATGAGAGTGAGAATGTGAGGAAGGCCGCAGGTCCAGACAAGATCAGTTCCCGGCTCCTCAGGACTTGCTCCGACCAGCTGTGTGACATTGTCCAGCACGTGTTCAACCTGAGCCTGAAGCTGGGCAGAGTTCCACAGCTGTGGAAAACTTCGTGCCTGGTCCCAGTGCCCAAGACCCCTCACCCGAAGGAGCTCAACAGCTACAGACCAATGGCGCTGATGTCTCACCTGATGAAGACGCTGGAGAGACTCGTCCTTGGCTACCTGCGACCGCTGGTGAGCTAATCACTGGACTCGCTCCTGTTTGCCTACCAGCCCAGCATCGGTGTGGAGGACGCCATCATCTACCTCCTCCACTTGGCGCTATTACACCTGGAGAATGCTGGGAGCACTGTGAGGATCGTGTTCTTTGATTTCTCCAGTGCCTTCAACACCATCCAGCACAACCTACTGGGGGACAAGCTGCTGAACGCCGGAGTGGACCTACACCTCAAATCATGGATTACAGATGACCTCACAAACAGGCCGCAGTATGTGAGGGCACAAAGCTGTGAGTCGGACAGGCTTCTCTGCAGCACTTGGGCACCGCAGGGGACTCTCCTGGCTCCATTCCTGTTCACCCTATACACCTTGGACTTCAGGCACATCAGTCCAACCTGCCACCTTCAGAAGTTCTCTGAAGACTCTGCGATTGTAGGCCTCATTACAGAGGGAGACGATCGGGAGTACAAGAGACTGACGAATGACTTTGTGGACTGGTGCCAGCAGAATCACCTCCAGATCAACCCCGGGAAACTGAAGAGTTGGTTGTGGATTTCTGAAGGAAACAGTCCTCACCTGCACTGATGAACATCCAGGGTACGGACATAGGGAGGGTGACCTCCTACAAATATCTGGGTGTTCTTCTAAACAATAAATTGGACTGGTCAACCAACTCAGATGCCCTGATTAAGACGGGACAGAGCCGACTCTTCCTACTCAGGAAACTGAGATCTTTTGGGGTTCAGGGGTCACCCCTTAAGACCTTCTATAACTCGGTGGTAGCTTCGGCCATTCATTATGGCTTTGTCTGCTGGCCAGGCAGCATCTCGGCCCGGGACAGAAAGAGACTGGAGCGACTGGTCAGGAGGGCCAGTTCTGTCCTGGGCTGCTCGCTGGACACTCTGGAGGAGGTGGGCAACAGGAGGATGCTCGCTAAACTAAAAGCTATGATGGACAGTCCCTCCCATCCCTTCCAGCCCCCCCTGACAGCACTGGGTAGCTCCTTCAGCCAGAGACTGTTACACCCGCGCTGCAAGAAGGAAGAGATACCGCCACTCATTCCTACTGACTGCTGTCAGGCTGCTGAATAAACGTAAGTGAAAAACCTGTAACCATTGTAAATAGCACAGCCACCTTATGCTGTGTTTTCTATGCTATTGCTAATTTATTTTATTTATTCTACAAATATATTGCTAATGCTATATTTTGTATTGCACTTATATTGAACTGTGTACAGTTCTTTTCTCAAACATTTATTTTGTGCAATGAAATGCTTTGTTTTTTTCTCCCCCCCCCCCCTCCTTCCCAATTTTGCTGCTGTAGACTGCAAATTTCCCCAGTGTGGGATAAATAAAGGTTATCTTATCTTATGTTTTTGCATTGCATTCGGAGATATGGTATGTTGTTAGATCGCACAGTTCTACTCCTGCTTGGTACGAACCTCCAGGTAATTAATTCCCGAATGCTTGTCAATAGACCAGGCATGATCAAGCACAAGTCTAGTGTGAAATATTTGCAACCACCTAACGACAGAATGATCAGATCAGTACCATGGGTGGACAATGATAAAAAGTGAAAACATCCAAAAGAAATGAGGGAGATATGTAAGGAGACCGAGTGGAAAGTTGACAGCATAAAAGAGGAAGTGGAAGTCAGATACCTTCTGAGGAACAGTTCCGGATGCAAGTGCTCTGCAGAATAACAAACATCTCAAGGAAAGACCGGGGACCTTTCAGTCATGAAGCATTAAGGAAAAAGAGGAGAAAACAAGTGAGAGACAAAGACCAAAGGAATAGGACGAAAGGATTGCATGATGAAGAGACAGCTACGATAGACCAGGCCAACAGAGTCACTGTTTCCAACGCGCCAAGAGTGTCCATGCATGCAGATACAAATTACTATTAAATAACGTAGAGTGTAGACTCTTAACATACTGAATTAGGTCATATTTGAGATGAATAAGATAACCTGATTGATTAACCTGATTAAAATGGAGACTAAATAAATTCACAAATTAATTAAATAAATAAATACATACATACATACATACATACATACATACATACATAGATACAT
>CAAKHF010023984.1:4053-14053 GCA_901007745.1 Hippocampus kuda | reverse complement strand
CTGGTGTGTAAAGGGTGCTGTTCGAAATCAGTGTGGGCTTGCACCAAGCCTCTTTGGCCTTCAGCATTGTTTTGAAAACCTTAAAGTTGCAAGTTCACACATTACATTCAACGGCATGCCTTTTGTGGTGACCATATACTGTGGAATGTACTGTACATGTGTCAGATCAGTAGTAAACATGAAACTTGGCTGAGCAGAGACTATGTGCAGTTAAGACACTGATCAGACGCAGCCACGCCTGTTGAGTTACTCACCCAGATGCTGCAACTGTGCATTGTGTCTGTGTATTGCTGATGACCGTGCTGCTTTTTGCCACCAAAGCAAATGTAGCAAGTCACTGTAATAGTTCCTTTGTACTGTCATGGCTTTCTCCGAAACCAGACCATTATTTGTTGTTGATTGAAACTGAAATATTATGTATAACTTCTGTATGATTATAAATGTTTTGAGATGTGCTTTATATCTGTTCCTGCCTCCACTGTTACCTGTTGTTTACTGTGCAGTGGCTGTTTTATGTGCTCTGTGCCAAAATATCAGGGTGTTAATGTTCTCGATTATTCAAGATAAGTGATTACAGTTTCCATTTCCAGTTCCGAATTGTGTTTGCATTGTCTTATTTTACACCGACTCAGACGAGGCAAAATCAGTCACAAAAAGCATCGAAATCTCAACAGCTTCTGTCGTATGGAAAAAACTTGAGACTGACTTTGTTGATGAACTTCACACAGTGGTTCAAACATGCTTCTTTTTCAAGCCTGACCTGCACAGGTGCATAGAGACAAGAGAGAGACTGTGTGAGTGTGTGTGTGCGTGCATGCTCGCTCCTGTCTATTTTTGTGTGTACGTGTGCATATGTGTGTGCGTGTGTGTGTGTGTGAGAGAGAGAGAGAGATTGCGAGAGTTGGCATTTCAGCTGCAGAAAGAGGCTGAAAAAATATGTTGATTTTACTTATTTTTATTTCATAAAGTGGTTGCACATATAGAATCATCAGGAATTAGATTTTGAAGTTGATGTATAGCCTTCTTTAAAAATGTATCTGGATCCAAATGATTGTATGTCATGCAACCACTTAACAAAATAATATTGAGTAAAATCAACATATCATTTTTCCTCAGTGTGTGGGGGTGCTATTATGTTTTCATTTCCTACAATAAGGTATCAACAAAACAAACTAACTAAAGCAAGGGTGTCAAAGTCATTTTAGCTCGGCAACCACATGGAGGAAAATCAATTCCTAAGTGGACCGGACAAATAAAATCATGATATATAACTTCAAATAAATAAATACAAAGAAACACAAATATCCACTGCAAGAAAAAGTGTGGTTGTACAACTTCTTTTCAATGAATACAGTACTGTGAAGTGCAAACAATTAAATTACAGTGCATCAAGTAACATTGAACCTGACATTTGGCAACACAACTTTGTCGTCATGTTTTTTATTTCCCGTTCCATTCAACTGTGGTGACTCAGGCAAAACACTGAATGGCACTTATGTAATAATGTATAAACTGTCTTGGATAGAAGAAGAAGAAAACTCACAAAAAAGTGATGACATCATGTCAAATACTGGAGTACTCTGTGTCAAGCTGTAATAACAAATCAATTAAAACCCCCGCGCATTGTGAATTCATTCACGAACACGGAAAGCGGCAACAATTTGCTTGAACGTCGCCGTCGGCACGGCCATGTCATATCACTCTGAACCCAATTTGCATATCTACAATTCCCAGTAGCATTGCATGGCACTGTGCATTTAATTCAATTATGAGGATATATATATATATATATATATATATATATATATATATATATATATATATATATATATGTGTGTGTGTGTGTGTGTGTGCGTGTGTTACCAATAGTTGAATGTGTCATATTTAATAGATGTGTGTGTGTTTGTGGGTTGTTGGTTTTGTTTTTTTTTTTTTTTTGTTTTAACAAACCATGAATTAAGGTTGTGTGTAAAACAATGACATCTAGGCCACTTGCTTGAACAAGTTGATTTGCTTATCAGTTTGCAAATATCAAGAACTGTAACACTTTGAATGAGAGAGTTTTTGAATGACCATGTTTTTGTCGCTGTGCAAATTAAAGGAATCAGGGTTATGGTAACAGTGCAGTGAAATAGGTTTCGGGATGTATCTTGTGTGCAGTTAACATTGGCCATTTGACAAATTTGTGGCGGCTATTTCTTCAGTCGGGCCGTGCTTACCTTTATACCTGATTGCGGGCCTCATCCAGCCCGTGGGCCATAAGTTTGATAACTTACCCTCAGGCACGCCAGAGGCAGAGACAGTAGAGCTTTAGTAGGAAGGAATTATTTGCCAGTCCTATTCAGACAGACTTCTTGCCATTCACGCGGTTGTCCTCATAGTGATTGTTATGGCAACATCAAAATAAAGTAGCAATTGCTTTCAACACAAAGGGATGAAGACGGTGAGTCTCCAATGCTCAACTAAGGCTCTCTCTTTCATTCAGCTCAACGTTATTTAGAGAGCACTTTAAAAACAAACATAGCTGCATACAAATCAGACATAGTTGTGCTCACAGACAAAAACAAAGACTGTTAAAACAATAAATGAATAGCATAAAAACAGTTAACATAACCCACCAAAACAATGCTGAGTCTCATGCTGAGTCAAAAGCCAAAGATTAAAAAAGTTTTAAGATGAGTTGTAAAGATGGACATAGAGTTGAGCATAAAGTTGTTCCAAATGGAAAGACTGGCAACGAAAAAAGCTCGATTTCCTCTGGGCCTCCACTTAATTCTTGGTACCTCCAGTAGCGTCTGGTCCGCTGGCACTGGGCAGGTGTGTGGAGTTGGGCGAGCTCAGCGAGGCAACATGGGATGAGACAATTGAAAGGAAAATAAACCTTAAATGAACTCAAAGATGTACAGGGTGCAGAGTGGAGGCCAGAATTAGAGTTGTGTGCTAATGTTGGCATTTAATTATGAAGGGAGGGCTCAACTGAACTGTATTTATAGAGCACAAAACAATTCCTAACAAAGACAGTAGAAAGTACAAAAACAGTAAAACTAAAAATCAAGTCTGAGTCATGCTGAGTCAAAAGCGAAAGAATAAAAATGAGTTTTGAGACGACTTTTAAAGATGGGCATTGAGGGGGCTTACCAAATGTTCAGTGAGAGTCATTCCAAAGAGAGGGACCATCAACGGAAAAGGTTCGATCCTCTCTGAGCCTCCGCTTGGTACCTCTAATAATGCCTCGCCCGCAGACCTGAGGCACCGGGCAGGAGTGAAGGAGCTCAGACAGGTAAGGTAGAGCGAGGCCATTTAAAGATTTGAAAACAAATAATCGGATATGAAAACAAACTCTAGTCAGTGAAGGTATGCCAGAGTAGGAATGATGTGCTTCCTCTTACGAGTACCAGTCAAGAGGCGAGCAGCAGCATTCTGGACCAACTGGAGATGCTTAATGGAAGATTGGCTGACTCCAAAGTAAAGTGCAGTACAGTAATCCAGCCGGGAGGTGACGAAGGCATGAATTACTGTTTCAAAGTGCTCATGAGAAAGGAGAGGTTTTATTTTAGCCAGCTGCCTAAGATGAAAGAAGCTGGCCTGATTAAATTCTACTCATATCAAGAAGGCTCTGTCATGGCCTGAGAGGTGTTGAAAATTCACAAAGCGACCTCGATAGCGGACATTCCAATGAGTATTGTAAAACTTTTATGGTCTCCCCTTTGAATGTCAGATCATTCTCAGAGCAGAAGAGGAAGTTAATTGTGACTTGACCATCTGTGCTTAGATGAGACACGGGTGAGTAACCCCGCAGTCTTGAGAAATAGTAGAAGTAACAAAGACTAAGGTGTTTCATGTGTTAGAAACACATATGTAATAAGTAAGTTTGAGTATTCATGTTACTCTTTCTCAGTAAACAGACCCAAGAGAGGGAGCGTGCTCGCGCCATCATCTTTGGGAGACGTTTGACATCTGAATGAGACCAAAATAGAAATCTTTATCAAAGAGTCAGAGAAGTTAATTTCTATCACCAATCCAGCATTGCCTGGCGGCGGTTCTGAAGCGTCCTGGGATGGTCTCGCTCCTCAAAAAGAAATACCGCACACTTCAGATTTGGCATCACGAAAAAAGGATTCGTACTTCTAGTCAGGGCCTCCGTCCGCTGGGATGCCAGCTTTCAACAAAAAAATAACTCACTATAATAAGGGAAGACGCTTTTACTCATGTCGGATGTGGTCTGCTCGTGTCCTTGTGGCTACATGGCCTAGGGGGTAGTTAAAAGGTCCCGTGGAGGCGGGTCTGCTCGCTGGTTGGTCATGGAAATGCTTTCCCTAAGTTTAGTTTTATTATAAGTATAAATAGCAAAAGGGGGAAGGCCCCTAGTTATAAAAGAAACAACAAAATTATAATCAATAAAATAAAAATCGACAAATAGGGAGAAGAAGCTTAGTAGGGGAATGCATGTGCACCGATAGGACATGTCTGGCTGTTGAAGAGAATTGGGATGAAATGTTCTCAAAAAGTGAACATTGTGCGTGTTCAAATTCCAATTGTGAATTTAAATGCACCATAAGTTCCGAAGGTTGCGTAAAATGGGGCTGTTAGATGTCAGAGATGTTAGCGAATTAATAAGTAGCTCGGAAATGAACTGTGGATATAGTCAATTGTCATGCGAAGGAATAAATTGAATTGGAGAGAGAAAAGAGAGCGCTTGCTACAGTGATTGACTATTCCGTAACATGGAATACAATTAAGGAACGGGATGCCCTTGTCATGGTCCATCAGGGAGCCAAGAGCTGAGTTGTTGTTGGTATGTAATAATAATAATAATATATTACGTCCAAACCGGTTCGACTGCACTGTTTGGTTACATAGCTGGTGATTGTTTGTGTCCTGTTAAAGTCATGAGAAATTTTGACCTGTTGATGAATAACATTTGGAACACGGACCTCAGGATGATTTTAATATGGAACAATAAAAAAATATGCGTGAACCTACGGGTAGGCTGTTAAATTATATTACATTATGCTACATTATATTACATCGGAAATGAGCCGCATCTGTTGGCAGGATGATTTTTAAAAGTAGGAAATTAAAAGAAAATGAATGGAGATCGACAGAAGGGAAATGGTATGTGTGCGCGTGAATTGTGAGCTTGCGGGACGATAGATTCGTAAGAGTGAACAGCTCAGAGCAACAGCAAGTGAGATAAAACCCAGTTCGGAGGAAGAAGAAGGAGCGATGGAGGCTGTCTATGAGGTGCGAATTGGAAAGGAGGATGAGAAAATAGTGGGGAATGCTGTCAGGATAAAAAGATGATGAAAAATAAATGTTTAACATATAAATTAATTGGAAACTATGACTGACAGTCCTTTGGAACAACTTCAAAGAAAGAGGGGCTTAAAGCAAGTCAATTGTTAAGCTAGATGGTTAATTAGTGAGGAAAACAAAAACATTTCATAAATACAGTAGGTGTGCAGAAATAAGAGAATAGAAAATAGACTCACATGAATTGGTGCATGCAGTTTAATTTAAGAAGGCTGCCCATGTTAACAAAGAGACAGTGATGTGATGTTTTTATCCCAGTATGTGAGCCACTAGTGTCCACAGCTAGTCAGGGCTCCACCCTCTGTGCCCTTGAACAAGAGTCGAGCATCTCCAGCCAAGAAAAAAAACACTCAGTTTAACTCATCCAAAGTTGGAAGGGAAAGCGATGATGTACAAGTTGGCCAACCTGCATTCGGCATTTTGCCTTGTTTTGATTCATCTATGCCAGGGGTCGGGAAACCATGGCTCGCGAGCCGTATGGTGCTCTTTTGATGATTGCATCTGGCTCGCAGATAAAACAAAATATTCTCGCTTGTTTAATCCATCCATCGATTTTTTTTTACAGCGCATTTCCTGTTCACGGCTGGAGTTGGCTCTAGGAGCAATTTTGATTGGATAATACTGGCCTACGTAGGCCGTTGCTGCGGAAACAGGTAAACGGCCACTTTTGAATCAGCACGCTCGGTCATTAGCCCAAAGCTAATCCGAAACTAATAAAATGGCGAACAGAAAAAAAGATGACGAGTATGTTAGACTTCAGGACGAATGCACTGAAGGATTCGCCTTTGTGGAGAGAACAGGTTCTGTGGTGTATCTGATTTGCAATGACAAAATACCATCGATGAAACAGTCAAATGTAAAGCGGCACTTTGACACGCGCCTTGCTACGTTCGCATCAAAATACCCTGCGAGAGACGGCCGAAAGGAAGCATGCAAGCTACTGAGCAGGGTGCAAGATAGCCAGCAGCAACTCCGCATACGGACCCGGCAAACTGACTATAAATCCGCTCGTTTTGGTGGATTTTTAGCAATCGTGAGGAATGGAAACCCACTCACATTAATGGTGAGTCTTATCATAAAATTATTTAAAAGAATACATTCAGAGGCTTATTACACTGACATTTTGTTGAATTCACTTTTAAAATACAGTTATATATATTTTTTTTTTCCCCTAGTCTCACCCCTCGGGTGGTGTCCGTCCTCCATTCAGCTCGGGTCCTCTACCAGAGGCCAGGAAGCTTGATGGTTCTGTGCAGTATCCTTGCTGTTCTATATATGGCTCTCACTGAAATACATTTCCAAATATTTTGCTTATACGGCTCCCTTAGTCAAAAAGGTTCCCGACCCCTGATCTATGCCCTTCACTTCGACTACCCGATGAGCATGACGAACACCTTTGGTTTCATACAGCAGCTAATGCTCAAGCTAGGAAATGGTCGACTGGCACCAAAAATTCAAACGTTTAAGACCCACCGTACCATTTATATGGTGATCAACAGGCAGTACCTGGTCTAAAGGAACATGTGTTGCTTCAAGATCTATATGTGTCAGATGCTTGTGTTACATGATAGGCCAGAACGGATAGTAAAAGTTATGTCAGGCATCGAGGAAGACCTGCTATGTGAAGACAGAATTTTGGAGACTGACTGGAGTTATTTTTTAATTCATTTCATTGAATATTTTTACATTGAATTTCTTTGTTTTTTATTTATTTATTTATTTAATCAATCAGGCCAAGAAATGGACGACCCGCTGATCACATTTCTCCCTGAAATATCTCAGGTTCCATGCCTTATTATAGTAGCGGAAATGTGACAGCTGATTTAATGGGTCTGTTCACTATTTTGGACCTTAGAAGTCTTGCTTGTGGGGCGGCCCGGTGGTCCAGTGGTTGGCACGTCGACTTCACAGTGCAGAGGTACCGGGTTCGATTCCAGCTCCGGCCTCCCTGTGTGGAGTTTGCATGTTCTCCCCGGGCCTGCGTGGGTTTTCTCCGGGTGCTCCGGTTTCCTCCCACATTCCAAAAACATGCATGGCAGGCAGATTGAACACTCAAAATTGTCCCTAGGTGTGAGTGTGGGCGTGCATGGTTGTTTGTCTCTGTGTGCCCTGCGATTGGCTGGCAACCAATTCAGGGTGTCCCCTGCCTACTGCCCGGAGACAGCTGGGATAGGCTCCAGCACCCCCCGCGACCCTAGTGAGGATGAAGCGGTTCGGAAGATGAATGGATGAATGAATGAAGTCTTGCTCGTCTCCTTCTTCCTTCTTTTTGTCAGTAGTTAACTATGCTTTTGGAATTATCTTCGTTTCATAATGGCTGTGCAGCGCTCGCAAAGTAGTTGTCTGAGTGTGTGTTGCTGACTGCACATGTCAATTAGTGTGGGGCAGAACCCTTTTAGGTTACAGTTGGTTCATGCTAATAACCACTAGATGGCATAGGAACACTAACAAGGAAACAACTCATTAGAGACTATAAAGAGATTGTAACTCCATACATAAAATGCATCGGATTATAGGGTGCACTGTCGGCTTTTGAGAAAATTAAATGCTTTTAGGTGCGCCTTATAGTGCGAAAAATACGTATCTCAGCATTGATTTATTGGTGACACATAGTTTACCCTTGATCCACACAAATGCATTTTGGCTTTACAGACAAACGCAAACTGTTTGAAACTTTTTTTTAACAATTTTGTTAATAATGGTTCTTAGCCTTGTTTCAGGTATCGAACCCAACCAGTTCATATCATTTCACCGAACCCTTCATTACTGAAAAATAATTTATTTTTTTTTTACAAATTCAAGACATAAGAAACGCATTAATTAAAAGCTGAACAAAATAAACAGAATTAGTATAAGTAATAAGTATAAAGTATGCATTTTTTTTTAATTGTGCACAAAATGAACCAGCTGGTGATGGCCAAGCAGGCAAGTCATAACCAATTGACATAGTGAGTCGAGGGTGTCTTACCCTCCATGACAGAGGTTTTCCAGATGCAATGCATATATGAGAATGATTACTTCAATGAAACTATGAAAACTGATACTGTAATAATACATCAAAACTGAAAAGCAAGCGAGGATATCACAAAATAAATTCTATACCCCCCCCCTCCCTACAGAATTTATATTGTGATTTCATCATTTGTGAATACACAACAAAGGAATAAATAACTACTACTGACATCTGATTGTTATGTTGGAGCTATGATCAAGGAAATGCCAATGCATTTTTCGGAGGCGGTCATGAACGCCTCTCGAGGTGAACGAAAGAAGAGAAGGCACGGAGACTGACAAAGACGCACCTGTATTTGCTGAAAAAAGGAGAGCTGTGGTTTTGTATTTTTTTTAAACGCAGACTTTATTAATG
The DNA here is from genome assembly GCA_901007745.1 of Hippocampus kuda. Lineage (NCBI taxonomy): Eukaryota > Metazoa > Chordata > Actinopteri > Syngnathiformes > Syngnathidae > Hippocampus > Hippocampus kuda. The sequence goes on along the minus strand of CAAKHF010023984.1, from coordinate 5,373 downwards.
GTTTTCACAGTCTCAACAAATACAGGTCTTTGTTTTAAACAGGGCATCTCTCCAGGAAAAAATCCCTGTTTTGAGTTCACAACAGGCCGTTTGCCTCCTTTGCTTTCTTTTGGGTCCTCAGTAGGTGCTGAACCTGCATGAAACTACACTGAGGAGAGACAGTGGCAGGGGAGCATGGGAGCAATACAATTGGGAACTGGAGAGAAGAGAGATGCGAAAGAGAGAAAGGAGAGAAGAAACCATGATGGGAGTCAAAGATAGGAGGATGCATATGTGAATCTTTCATGTTGTCTCACACAGCCTTAATGGCTATTATTATTTACCACACTGTGATCAGCAGTCTAGCAGTGAGGATATAATCACATACTAGGCAGTAGCCTCCTACCCCTCATTCCTTGATTGTTATTTCAACAGTCACACAAGTTGACACGGCACCATGGAATGGGAGCTGGGTTCATGGGTTACATAGTCCAAATATACCAAACATACTCATGACTCAAATGTGCTTTTGTTAAATTAAACTAGCAATCTAACTTCAAATGTACAGGCATTTGTGATTTTTGAATGACGTGATTGTGAGTGTGACTGAGGTGAGTGTGCCCTGTGATTGGATGGTGACTAATTCAGGGTGTACCCCACCTACTCCCGAAGACAGCAGGGATAGGCTCCAGCACACCAGCATCTATTATTTCATAGATCAATTTTTTTTTAATTCCAGCAGTTGAAATTGTCCAAATCACAGCTTTGTACACCTCTTCACAATAGTTCTGAAGGAAAAGTAGGGAGCCAAAGAGAGTCCCTTACCCATATGTGGTCTATTTCTATGATACAATCAGGGTGAGCTCCACTGTTTTTATCTACTTTCCTCACACTATCTCTGTTTGTTTCTCGCGCTGGTTGCACTCTCGACTATTGTGAAATACAGGCATTCGCGCTGCAAATGGGCGTATTAAATGTCATTATGTAGCATTACGGCATTGTATTCATTCGAAATGTTGGAGTCACTGGTTGGGGTACAAATGACTGAGAACAAAACAAAGCATAGAGTACGGTTTGGCATCCTTTAAATTTGAACAATTCCGTTCAATCTCTGGTTCTAACGATACTCAATTTAAATTCGTTGCTAGGCGTCCAAACTATGGCCACGTCAAAATTTGAATCTTAAATGTCATTGATGTTTTGCTTTATTATCTAGCTACACAGTATACAGTATATATAAATAAATGTGTGTGTGTGTGTGTGTGTGTGTGTGTGTGTGTGTGTGTGTGTGTTGTTGGCCCCGGTGACACAGGGTATTTCCCAACTCACACAACTCAGCTC
>CAAKHF010023981.1:33069-43857 GCA_901007745.1 Hippocampus kuda | reverse complement strand
GTCACGTCAACACCGAAAGAGCGCCTTTACTTTCCGCTGATTAAGTGGCACGGACGAGATGACACCCAAACATTTCCAGAATGTAATTTGTACACCCGTGCCATTTGTAATGTGACACACACACACACACACACACAGACACATACTGAGTTCCACTCACGAGTGACAAAAACACAAATAAATCATGCTGACAAGGCTTTTCTCCGTAGAGGTGATGGATACAGCCTGCGGGAGGCAGCGCACACACCAACACACACGCTCAATCCCTCTCTCCTTGTCTTAAGAGATAAAAGTAGACCGAAGGACAGATTCTAGTTGTTACTGTCTCGTACAAGATGGTCATGCGGGTGTTTTCTGCTGAGTGTCGGTGACTCTGAGTGACTTAAAGGTGACGCGGTAGTTGTTGATGTTGTTAAGGTTGTGCGCGTGCGTGTGTGTGTGTGTCTGTGTGTGTCTGTTTCATGTGTATGTGTCTTTCTCTTTGCCCTCATCCATCCATCCTTCCGCCCATTCAAACAGACATTTGTCTGACAAGCTGTCCATCCATCTTTCGGGTCATCCCTTCATCCAGCCACCCAGCCAAACATTCATCCATCAAACTGTACATCCGTCCATCCATCCATCAGTTCACCTCTAAAAATAAACCCTGGTGGGGCACTCTTTGTCCAACTGTCTGTCTCTCCTTACACCTTTCAATTCATCCGTTTATTCATCCATCCATCCACACATCGACCGGTCACCCGTCTGTCTATACCTCCATTTGTCTGTCCGTCAAACTGCCAGTCCTTTCCTTTTGAACAGTTCGTCACACATCCATCTGTGCAAATCTCCATCCAATGCATCCATCAATCCATGCATCTATCCATCTGTCTGTCCACTGCCTGTCTGTCTGTCCGTCACAAGCACCAGTCACTCGCTAACCTTTCAGAGGGTCAGTCTGTCCATCCTGCCAAACAAGCCATTCGGCAGTCTGTCCCGTTTGTCCATCCATCCACCCGTCAACTCCCAGCTGTGTGTGCTGTGTGACCTTGCCACAGCCCCCATCTGTCAGCTTCATTTTGACCTCTCTCGCTTTCGCTCTCTCTTTCACACACGCACGCACGCACGCACACACACACACACACACACACACACACACACACACACACACACACTGATGCTGTACACTGACACAGGGTGAAAAAGAAAACACTGAACAAGTACTGACCCAGCAAAGAAGCCTACACAGTAAACGAACTGACAGCGTAAACACAAACAGATGCACACATGTAAGCGCAACAACAACAGCACACACACACACACACACACACACACACACACACAGACACACACACGCCTCCTGTCTATAGGGAATCGGGAATGCTCCTGTTTATCTTTCGCACCACTGAGCTCCCTTTAAGCGGAGCAGGAAATAAACGGAGTGCAGGAAGCAGGATGGACACATTCAAGGTGTTCTTTGATTAAAGGCCCGAGGCTCTTATATACAATTCGAGTCTATTTGTCTTTGCCCGCACTTGATGACAAATCCCAACAGCTTTTATAAAGAAATATGCAGTCCGTGGACCTGCGACCTGAGGGGTGCCTATTAAAACTGACTTTGTTCTCAGAGCGCAACCAAGAACAGTGGAAATTGCAATTTGGTTTTTATGACCCCCCGGGCCCCGAAGGATTGGTTGCGCTCCAACCATAGTGTACATATACAATAAAAATTGGAAAATACTACGGGGTCCAATAACGAACCATGTAGAACTCCACAGGGAGATGCACTACTGTCATCTGCCGAAGTGGAGTGGAAGAGCATCACTTGACACTTTTTGACCAACTGATCATGCATCCATCCACCCATCAACCAGTCTGTCAATAAACAGACACTCATTCATCCGCCCATTTGTTCATCCATCCATTTATCATCTATTATTCAAATCTGTCATCCATCCACCTGCCTGTCCATCAATCAATTCATGCATCTGTCCATCTGACCCTCCCTCGGTCTGTCCATCCATTTTCAGTCTGCCCACACATCTATCGTCTGTCTCATCATCCATTGTCTCTTCCTAACCGTCCATCTCTCCATCATCCATCCACTTGGCTGTCCCTCCTCATAGCGATGGATCCGTCTGCTTATTGATCCATCCATCCGCCGCTCTGTCAATATATCCATTCCTCCCCACCCATCTGTCCGTCTGTCCTTACACCAATCCATCCAAAGAAGCCTCGTGAAGACAACGCAAGAGTTTTGTGCGATTTGCTGCCGCTTGCATCATGAAAGCAGTGATGTCACGAACCCTTGACGACACATCAAGATGTCCTCGCAAAGTCTCTCTGGGACGCCACCTGGCGATTGTTTTGATGTCTCCCCCATTTATTATTCAATTTATTCATCCGTACGTCTGTCCATGCTTCCACGTATCCGTCCCTCCACCCATCGGTCAATTCATTCATCGGTCCATCTGTTCATCCAGCAATCTCTTTGTCCATCCATCCATCCATCTTGCAAATATCCCATCCAGTCATCTCGTTAACTGACCATTCATCCCAATGTCCTTTTGTCTATTTATTCATCACAACCAGCAATCCACCAAAAGAAAAAAATCTGTTCATCCATCTGTCTATCCGTCCATCTGTCTCGAAAATTGTCCAGTCGACTCTCCAGCAGTTTCTCCATCCATCCGTCACATGTATCCAAGCAATTAACAATCCTCTCATTCATCCGTCCATCGGCCTGCCTCTCTATACATTTGTCAAGTTTCTCATACATTTCTCTGGCCATCCATCAGTTTGTTTTTGTATTCATCCATCAGTACATCCTAAACGCCCACCCCGCCTTACAATTATCCATCCATGCAAACTGTTACATGTCCATCTATCAACTGCGTTTGACCACCCATCAATCCACACAGCCGTCTCTCTGTTGACCTGTCGTCCATCAACTGTAAAATATCCAATTAAGACCCGTTTTTTTTTAAAGGACCACATTCTCCCTATTTTTCAGTTTATTCGCCGCTTTTTCTTCCTCAGCTGTAACCCGTCGAGGATCAAGGCGATTTGATCCCCCCCATGAATTATAAAATCTTCCCTTTGTTTATTGTTCTCGCTTTCATCTGAAAAATGACTTCCTCTAGTGATGCAGTCGCTCTAACGTGCTGTGTGGGTGTGCGTGTGGGTGTGCCCTCATCTCCTCGGACATGATGAAAAACTACAAACGTGTAACATATGGAAAGAAGTTTCAACAGTGGAATGTCTGCCATTAAGACTTTAACCTCCCACTGGCTGCTGACCTCATGTCGTGTGTGTGTGTGTGTGTCCGTGTGTGCGTGCATGCATGTGGATGACGCCACACTGCAATCCGACAGCCTTGAACATCACTCAGCCTGATGTAACATTCACCCAAGCATTTTTTTTTTAAACTTTCAGACAGCTAAAGGAAATGCTTACATGAGCACGAACACACACACACACACGCACGCACGCAGTCTGGAGGCCATGGCCAGAGTCAAGAATCCTGCCGTTTAATTAATTACAATCCAGAAGTGAGCAAGGTCGCAATGAAGAAACTTGCAGAGGTTGCGACCTGTCCGTTCGTCTGCTGTCTCCCGTGAAGCCGTCAGCTGTCTGCGACGGCCTAAAAAACGCAACGGCGGCCACCTGTTGACCCGCCCGTCTCCTCTTTTCCGCTTCCTCTACTCGACTGTGGCACCGGAACATTTTTCAAATTGACTCAGGCTACGTTTGGAAATTTTCACTCGTTCTCATACTCACTGTGATTAAAAAATAATAATATTTTTTTAAAATTAGTCGACAATATAGTTTAGTAAAAAGTCCACCAAAACTTTTTGTTTTGTCCACACATCTCTTTCTCTGTCCAGCCTTCATTCTGTTTTTCAGTCATAAAATAATCCATCCATCCATCCATCTGACCGACCATCTGTCCATCCATCCATCTATATGTCTGGTCTGTTTGACATATCTGACATCGATCCATCCATACCAAATTCTTTAGTTAAATCTTACAAGCCTAACTAACAGCAACATTTTGACATTGTTGGCTGTCTCGTAGGATTTTTTTTTTTTTTTTGGAGTCTGACCTTGTTTTGACGACAACCTGGCCCCACAAAGGACTTTTGATTTTTCAGCTCATTCAAGTTTCCACTTCTCCTTGACATCCGACTAAAAGATATTTGACTGCCACTTGATCGCATGCATGTTGATTTCCTATTGTGCCTTTAAGTCTTGCGCAGCCAGCACCATCAAAGAGTCTTTCGTCTTCTTTTATCTCACCGTGACGGATCATTTTTCTAATGCGCTCTAGTCTCAGTTCAAGTGTTTGTTCAGTCGCTCCTTTCCAACAAGACGCTTCTTAGCGCCGTCGCGGCCAGGCAGCCATATGGAACCGGTGTGCTTTTTAATTAATCAAAGTGTCAGCCGGTGATGAGGGTTATGAGGTGGAGCGTGATGGAGTGGATGAGTCTCGCCGGCGTCTCGAACACCTTTTTTGTCACCGGGAGGGAAACAACTGGAAAGTCATTCAGTGGAGCGACATGTCATATTTCAGCATGTAGAATATTAAAAGCACATTTCCACCAAGAAGTCCAGCTGTCATCTCAACCATTTGGAAGAAACACCTGCGTTTTTAGACATGGTGAAGCAGCATGTGGTTCATTGTCCTAGTTAACTCATTCACTCCCTAAGACGTTTTTAAACGTCTTTTCAGACTTGCTCCAGAATTGGCTGGTCCTGAATGAGTTTATTAATTGTGTTCAAATGAAACGATTGTATGTTTGTCACCACAAGGAGGCTACATGGAAGAGGCCAACTGAGGAATGGATGCTCTGGTGCTGTGGAGTTTGATTTAGGGCAAGGCTCCAACCATAAGTTCGGACCAAAATTCAAATTCTTCACAATGTCGCCCATCTGTTGAGCATACACAATCCAAATTTGGTCGCGCTTGAAAAAAGTTACATCTGAAATGGCCAAAAATTATCCCAAAATGGCAGACGCCCTGTAGCTTTTCGGGCTTTCGTTCTTGCAACTTTTTTTGTTTCATAGACTTCGGGCAAGACGGGACAATGTCAAAAAAATGTCGAGTCGTCCCAATTTTGCTGCCGCGATCTGCCCTCCCTGAGGAAGTCCTTTTTTTTTTTTTTTTTGGCAATTTAGGATCCCCTGTACTGTATGTTTCGTGTATGTGTTAACATTTGGTTGCAGCTGGGAAAATAAATGCTCAACCAGTTGGCATTTTAAGGTCACCTGAAAGAATTAAGAAAATAACCTTAAAATTGCTGTTTCAAACCATAATGGCAGACTTGTTGTTTTGGGGCATGAGTTCTTTGACATTTTTTTTCGTGGGTCTACTCATGATAGACATGTCAACCAAATTTCATTTTGCTGAGTGAAATAATGAGCTGAATTTTAAAAAATGCATTTCAGGGGTCACAATGAAACCAATTTTGGGGGTTTTCACCAGGATGAACAAACCTGCAAAAACATTCAAATGCTACCTTCCCACCCATAGCAAACTTTGGTGATTCATGGTGAGGTGATACAAACTCAACATATTCAGGTTAAGTCAAGTTTGAAATACAAGTTGAGCCCCAGTCATCAACAGACATGAGTTGGGAGCAGACACTAATGAAGTCACTTGAGCACAGTTTAGTTAAGTGCAATACGCGAGGCACTGATATTTCTGATGTTTCTCTTCCCTCGGAAGCTTCTTTGACGCCTTGGGAGTTTTTATATAAAAAGCCGACCTCGCAGGGATGGAGCTCGTCTCGAAGAGAGTAATTACTTTGTGCAATTTAACAAGGTCACGGCGCGCTCATTGCCGACCATGAAAGAGTTTCAAAAGTCAAACTGTGCGACAATTTTCTTCGCACGCCCTTTTTTGTACTCGTGCCGCCATTAGCGGTTGCAAAATTCATATTGTGGAAAATGAACAGAGATTTTCTCCCATGAGTGTAAATGGTTTAATGGTATGTTATTTTTAACTCATCACCTATGCAACAATCCTTATTAATCAGGATAATTGTTACATGTACAATGTCCCTGAGGTTCAAAAATGCAAATTTTACGTTTATGCTTTCATGACGCGTGAGTGTAAATACAGCTGATAAAGTGATACGGGCGGATTGCTGACTTACTTCCTCATGGCTGACAAAATGGAAGGTACGGTGGCCCTACATTTGGTTTCACAGGAGCAAAATAGTCATTTTGCCAAATGGATCGAACATAATTTTTCGTCATGGAAACAGTGAATCGGAATGTTGTTAGTTGCGTGCTCCTGGTGCGTATTCTCTGTTTTGACCTAAATGCGCAGTGACTTTGTCGTTTTACCCACTTGAAGGCTTTCAAATTGGCAAGTGGTCTGCAATGAAAAGTTTGTTTTTAATGCAAATCCCAAAAGAGCAGTGATGTTTTTTTCATTTCATTTTGTTTTTAAAGCGGGAAATGTTGTTTTATTATTCATTTGCATTTTATGGCACGTCGTGTACCTGGGGAATACGGTTAAAAAAAAAAAAATCACATTTCGTGATTTAATAATGATTCCAACTTAAGAATTACAAAGTACCCGGAGCGGTATCGTTTTGGTATCGGTGATTGTGATGATTTGGTATCATGTCAATACCTGCATGTTCATATCTTGCACATTATCAGCGAATTCACACGCACACTTTAAAGACGTGAACATTCATTGCCTTTGACTAATTGGATGATGCATCTGCCTTAATTATGAAAAAGTACCCGTGTATGTATCGCATCCGTTTTGTCGATACTGACCCTGTATTTGCTAACTATATCGATTGGTGACAAAATAGTTGCCAATTCTAATAGACAATACAAAAATAACGCAAAACACTTAAAGGTCAGGAAATTTAATTCACTTAAGCAATTTGGTTATTTTAAATATTGGCTATACCAGCTCTGTATTTACTTGGTATCATATCTTCCAGTATCAGGCACTCGTAAATCACGTATTGTAAACTTCTGCCACTTCTACCCAAATCTGTCACAGGTTGACTTTTCATCAAGTGAAGTCAATTGAACACGGACTGTTTAAGTGTCACACTCCAGAGCGACGCCACTTCTCGCCGAGACCAAATTAGGAGCAGGCGGATGGCTGCGGGGCGGATCGTGTAAGAATTCACCTCAGGAGGAAGTTGAAAGGCATCGCCGTAGGATAGACGACGGCCGATTGAAGTCAGGCCGCCGCTGTGTCTCCCGGTTTCCAAAAGGTTGCTTCATTATTTGGCACGCGGTAGATTTGAATGGCAACACGCTGATGGGGAACAAGGCCACAAGGGGAAGGCTTTTAAGTTAAGTTAAAAAAGTATTTGAGCAAATTACAAAAAAAGGACTTAATCCTGTCAAACTTGTATTTAGAAAAAATAAAGGGGGACATGTTTTGGTTTAGGGCGGCCTGGTGGTGAAGTGGTTCACGCAACGGCCTCACGGTGCAGAGGTAACGGCTCCGGCCTTCCTGTGCGGATTTTGCATCTTCTCCCAGTGCCTGCGTGGGTTTTCTCCGGGTACTCCAATTTCCACCCACATTCCAAAAACATGCGTGGCAGGTTCATGGAACACACAAAATTGTTTGACACATGTGGTCTAAATGAATAAAAAAACTTAACAGATGGTCTCACCAAATGAAGCCTAACAGGCCGACCGGCACAAGAAACGAATTGACCGACTTCCCGAGCAGCCACCCGCAATCAAAGCATAGCTGCGAGCCGCGCCTCCTTAGTGGAGGTAACCGAGAACACAACACAAGGTCCAACATTGGAGACTAAAATGAGTCTTTGAAAGCGATTTAAGTGGAAGCGGCTCATGCTCCCTGAAAAGCCTTCATGTGCGTGCGCGTCTCCATGTGTGATTTTAACCAGGCCCTGGCACTCTGTCAGCACCCAGAAATGTGGCAAGATGAATGAGTGCGAGCACGGGTTCGAGCCCCGGGCAGCACGCAAGTCTGATAGATGGGTGAAGGCTGATTTAAAAACGTCTGGTGTTATTGATGACTGGCCGCCAGTGCTAAAAATACATCGTGGCCGGCGCCCGTCTATAAACACAGGCGCGCAATCACAAAACAGCGTTTCTCTCCTGCCTCGTTGCATTTATGCCGTTGTTCGAGTCCAATAGTATTGCACTGAAGCAGACAAGACAAACCAACCCCCACGCGATGCCGTTCTACTTTAACTCACAGGTGTCAAACTCAAGGCCCGGGGGGCAGATTTGGCCCACCACATCATTTTATGTGGCCCGCGAGAGCAAATCAAAGATGTCAACTTTCAAGATGCTTGCTAAAATCTCTACCAAAATTTCAAAATTGTCATTTGTAATAAATAAGAGTGATACTGTCAGCATTTCTTGTGATCAACCCCCCCCCCCCAATATAGTCACTGAAAAAATTCATGGCTTCTTTATTTGGTTTCAGTCATAACGGCCCTCCAAGGGAAACAAACTCAAATCTGGCCCGCGACAAAGAATGAGTTTGACACCCCTGATTCCTCTGAAGCGGATCCTAGAATCGAAGACTGGAGGCCGTTTGACTTTGAAAACTGACTGATGAGATGGAAAATGACTGTATAAAGACTTTCAGATGTGAACTAAAGAGATTCCAGTTATTTTCTATTATTTCCAATGGAAAGTTAAAAAAAAAAAATATATATATATATATATATATATATATATATATATATATATATATATATATATATATATATATATATATATATATATATATATATATATATATATATATATATATATATATATATATATATATATATATATATATATATATTCTTACAAATGCCGTTTTCCATGCTATGTTCCACCATACTGCATACATTTAACGTTGCCATTAAAAAAAAAAGAAAAAAAAAGTCAGGACTCATTCTGGGTCCACGAGTTCTATTAAAAACACATTTAGACGCAAAAGGACTCTGAAAAACAGCCATGATGTTTGCCGTATACACTTCTGCTTATTCGAATGTATGCTTATTGTAACCACTTTTGCATTTTGGACAAAAGCCTCCAAAAATCCAGAGTGAAGAGGCCGCCAGGATTCACACACTCAAATGAATGCATCGGCTCAGTTACTGCGTGCGAGTGTGTGCGCTTGAAAGGGAACAAGGTCACTTTGAGTGGCTTTCGTTGTCACGCCGCGTCTCAGACAGCTACACCATTTTTCCGCACACACTCACACAAGAACTCATTGTAAATCACACACAGACACAACACGCGCGCACACACTCACACTCATTTAAGGAGCAGGGGTTAGTCCATTGAACTGTAAACGGTTGGGTGAACTCTTGACTGTTCAGAACAAGACTTCCTGACTTCCTGCATGACTTGTACGCCCTTGTGCTGTCACTTTTCCCTGCTCCTCATCCTCCTTTTATCCTCATCTTCTTCCACTTATCCTTCTCTCCCTCCTCTTACCCTCCACTTCCCCCTTTGCAAGACTTATTTCGCTACATTCCCACACATGAGTGGTCGGTGGACTAAGTGGGAATCAGTTAAAAAAAAAAATCCCAAGAGATCCAATAGCGGTGTGTGTCATTTCGCTTTTCATGCATTTTGGTTCCATCAAATGAATATTAGTCAGAATTGGCCAGAGGAAAATGTTTTGAATGCCCTCTGGAGGAGTTTGCTGTGATATTCCGCTACGGTTTCTGCAAAGCTCCTGAAGTCCAAAATAAAAGGTTAGCATGTGCCTGCTATGACTGTACCCACGAGTGCACAGCAAATGTTTGAAATGATCATTCTGATAGTTTCAACCAATGACCAAAACGTGACAAAAGGAAATATACATAAAATGTCATTATTGATCAATATAAAGTATTGTTCTGGCTCTGTGAGATTCCTGCCAATGATACAGAATACATTTTTCATACATATATTTTCCAATTATTATGAATGATTGTGAAATATGAACTCATTAAAATGTCAAACACTATCGTGACATATATTTTTACAGCTGCTTTTGGGACGTTCTGTGTCAAGAGGGACACATTTGCATATCGAAAGGGTTAAGCACTCATTTTCTGGAAGAAAAACCCAATCATCTGTCATCAAGACGCAAGGAGCACACACGCAGACGGAAAAGTGTGTGCGCCCGTGCCTGCGTGTGTACCATATTCCGAACATATTGTCGGCAAAGTGGGTCGAAGTATTGAGGCAGAGAAAGCCAATTATCCCCCCGTCTTCCTCCTCCTCCTGCGAGGCCCGTCTTTAATTATCAACTTTTTATAACTCTGATTTTAATGATGCGGCCGGCTGTCTGTGTCGCTCCATCTGTGCTTTTGACGACTGTTTTATAAGAAGACTTCATTTCCACATCCCATCGGTGACGAGTGCTGCCGAATGACAAAAACTCGGATGTTCGACTAGAGCTGCATTAGCGCTCTTTGACAGTCACGCCACTTGAAATCTCCCCAAAGTAATCGTGAATTGACAAAAATGGAAATAAATGCTGATCGAAACTTTTTTTTTTTTTTATGGACTGATGAATGCAAATGATATTCATTTTCCATACAATCGTTTTGACTAAATTTTACTATTGATTGTGCTCAATTAGAGGTGCTTTCAAATAGATGGCATCCAATGGGAAACCCAATTACTGGGTCCAGTTGGCTGGAAACTGGAAAAGCAATGTGTGTGTGTGTGTTTGTGCGCGCGTGTGTGTTTGTGTTTATTTTAGGAGGATGAATCCTCCACAACAGTGGTCCCCAAACTTTGTCCCGTGAGGGCCACATAACTGTTCGCTTCTCTGATTGGGGGGGGGGGGGGGCT
>CAAKHF010023981.1:20994-33049 GCA_901007745.1 Hippocampus kuda | reverse complement strand
TCAGTTTGTCACAGAAAAAGTGTTACTGCGGTACCAAAATGTAAAAATGTATTGTTTTCCATAAACCCACACAAAATCAAATATCCTTTTCTGGATTTTTCACAGAACAAAAGTCACGAAATAAATAATAACACTGTTAATGGAATAAATAAATAAATACATAACCCTCCACGGGTTCTTCACAGAAAAAAAAAAGCCAGGAAATAAATTATACCATTTACGAAATAAATAATAATCAACTTTGCTCTGATGAAATTTATGCATGACACCCCAACATTCATGACAGAATCCCAAGTCAATACTTTGCAGCACAGCGCTTGCTGGTGTATTAGGCAGTACATTTGAAACCCCGTTCTTCCAGCTCCCAGTTCATGCGTCCTATTAGACCCCCGAGACGCGCCCACCATCCTCGGAGCCCCGCCAGTTGTGTTGCTGGCCAGCTTTTTTTTTTTTGTGTGTGAACGTGACACGTACGTTCTGCTACCTGTACATTCTCCGTTTATACTAAACATAGACTGTACATACCCTGTTTGAGTGTCAGGTGCCTAAACTTGTCTTACTTCCAACGTGTTGGCATCATAATCAATTTTCAGCCTCTAATTTTGATCTTCAACTTAAAAGTTGTGCTTACCTCAAAACTAAAGCAACGTCTAGCACCTATTTGTCATGACGGGCAATTAGAAGCTCGAATATAAGTCCAGCTGGGCGAGATCCTCTACCGAGTCTATCTGTTGACAAAACTACTTGACAAACATATACGTCAGTGGCGGTAAACACTTAAATTCCAACTGACGACGATAAACGTCCACGGTAGTGAATGAGAGAACATCCAGGACCAGTGTTTCAAATGAACACAAAATGCAGCATGTATGTGGTGAAGTATGATAATTCGACCTCAAACTTTCGTTAAAATGTGCCATTTTCTTGGCGGTACGGGCCATTGTGGGAATTCACTCCAAATTTAAAACGGGTGTCCAAGGCAGATGGGAGATGCTAAACTGCGCAAGTTGTGAGTTTTCATTAACGGGTGTGGGCAGAGCTTGGCGGAAAATTTGGATGATTTCGGCACTAGACACAAAAACTTCAAAACGCAAGTCAAATGGCCGCAGTACCACTTTACACCTCCTGACTTTCTTCCGAGGCAATCGATGGCAGATTTTCAACCGCGATGCCTGTTGCCCAGCAACCAACTGTGCTCTCTCTCATGATCTGGACAGATGAGAAGAGCACATTTGTCCTAATATGTCTTTTGTCTTTTTTTAAGGATTATCTGTCTTTGGTTACATGATATTATTCATTATTCTGCACCCCAAAAATGTTTTTTATTATTGTTGCAATTACTCAGTGCACTTTTTTTGGACATTTTATTGCTTTCAAATTTCTCTATCAATTCGACCTATTCCAACTTTGAAATATTCACAGAATTCTGGATGTGAGGAATCCGTTTCCATATAATAAATAAATAAAATCGATATTTTTGCCCATTTTTACCATTCTATTTCGAACATTTCAGGAACTATTTTCCATATTCCAATAACTCCCATTTGGACACTCAACTCAAAACCTTTCATGGATCAATTCCCAATAATAATAATAATAATTTATTATTATTGCAGAATTTGTGAAATATAGGCATTTTTGGCGGGGCGGAAGAAAAATCACTGATCACTGAATGGGGACCATCTCATTATTTTCAATATTGCTCATATTTTGTTTCATGATTGTACTATTCTGAATTGCCTGATGTTTCATTAGAAGCCCATGAAAACTAAAACAAATGTGTGACAACTTCTGCCAGGTTATGTAACATCTACATATGTATGTAACATCACACATCTACATATTTTATTTACCTCCTTCCACATTTCTTGACCGCTTGGAACCATTCTTCAAAAACTTTGCTGCTGTGAATTGGAAATTTCTCCATTGTGAGACTAATAAAGGTTTTCTTATCTTATCTTAAACTTTAAGTTTCACGTCCTGCATTTCAACACAATTAATTTTATTCCACAGCATGTCAAACCAGCTTCATCTAAGCGTGATTACATTGATAACGACTGCATTTTTCGAACTGGATCCTATTTTATGGCGCAAATGTACCGAATGAAATGTCCTGTGCCTTGCAAACACACAAAGATACAAAATGGGAGGATTTCTTGCAGAGCTGCAGGTTGCTGATAGCCAACCAGTCAGCCAGTGGTCTGCATGTGTTTGTGTGAATGCGTGCGCGGATGAGATGATGGTTCATGAAAGAGAGTGGCAAAGTGTTGGAAGTCTCTCCGTCTGCACTCACAAGCCATTTGGAGCTCGTTCAGTCTCAATTTGGCAGCGGGCAAATGAAAGAGAGGAACACAAACAATGACGGATGAAGAGGAGCGCGCAAAAGAGATGAAGGCACCGCAGCGGCAGATGCACGTTTTTTTTTTCTTTTCTGCACCTCCTTTTGTATCATCATTTCATTAACCATGCATACGACATGCATCGAGTGTCATCTATCCGCTGTATGCCAAACCCCATGGACCTTTTCATAATTTCATCAAACAATAGGCACCAGGTTTCCTTCTGTGTGGCAGAACGTGAATGCTTAACACAAAAAATAATCGGAATCTTTAACCCTTCCAGGGATAGCGGCGACTACAGTGGACAGCTTATCATGTTATCAGGTTACAGGGTGCATTAAAATGTTAACAAAATTTCCATTTTGGAGTAGCGCAACCAGATATAGCCCACAAAGCCCCCCCCCCCACACTTTTCTTTCAAAACAACTCCAGTTTAAATCAGCTAATCTTGTAAGTTAGGAAGATAAATGTAGTGTATATTATAAATAGTTGTTCATGGGGGATCTCAAGTAGTAGATGCTTCAAAAGGGACAGACTGGAATCATATTTCCATTATCTGAATTGTAGAAGGCCTTTTTTTTTCTCGTAGAAACAGCTATGCATAAAATGTTGAATTGGTTTATCTTTGAGTAACTAAACAAAACACAATGGCTCCCCTGCTAGCTAACATCAGCTCTGCAGTGCACTATACTGTACATTTCAGTGTCAAAAGTGCACACCTGTGCCACTAATCTGAACGATATCAAAGTCAACTGGTTCGCCAGTCCCTCATTGTACGTCAGAATTTCCACCGCACCTATTTTGAATCAAATTAACTGCTGAAATTGAGGCCATTGGGCTAGCAGGCTACGCTAGCTTCAGAGCAGACAGAAACAACAAGTCCAGCATGAAAAACGGCGGATCGAGGGCTGTGGGTGAACGTGAACAGCTGATGTACACACAGAAATTTAGGTTTTTTTGGTTTAGACCCTTTTAACTGCCGAATCAACATCTACGTGCTACCCAAGCTAACGCTAAGGTTGCCTTGGAAAAGCTACACACGAATGACTAACATATGTCTGTGCACCCAAACAATTTTTTTGTGATAATGACAGAAGACTAGACACTCATTTTTCTCCCCCTCCAGTGTGTGACGTAGTGGTGAAAAACTCTATAGGGACATGTGACATTTACAACCTTATCTCATGAAAACGCCATTATCGTTTTTTTCCTAACTCTTGTAGCTAAACTACCAATGAGAGCCTGTTTGACCATGTTGTGCTTTTTACAGAGTGTCTCCGCTGGCCTCCAGATTTTTGTGTGAAAGGGGCCTATCAAAAAGCTGAGAGGAACACAAACAGGAGACTACCTGAACAATCCTTACCTCCACCTGTAACTGACCCTCCCGACCCCGCACCCAGCTAACACTTTACGCTCCATGCTGTGAGGGTAGCAGGTGATTGTAGGGACATCGCCTCCTTCAACCCTGATACGACCTCATGTTGCCTTGTTATCTTTTCACATAACGCGCTGCATTATTCATGGCAGTGCACACGGACACATGACACACCTACACGCTCGCACATGGACAGGGCAGCGCAGGGCAGATCGCAGGAATGACCAGCGGGAGGGAGGGACAAATGTGACTGATGTTATACTTGGTAATAACATTTAGATGTGGAAATGTCACGAATTTCGTATGGTGTTCTATGATGATGTTAGCAGTGTCAATGATGTATAGTGGTAAGAGTTTAATTTGTTTTGAGACTATGTTAGTAACTCAAAACGGTGGTGTCACAAATCATTCTTCACTCTTGAATCAAAAAGCCCAATTAGTTCCGGCCCTATGCCCCTAAAATTATTATTATTTTTTTTAAGAGAGTAATAATATTAAATAGCATAAAGAATTCAACCATTTTTGCATCATGGTTTCATGCCTCAATTCCATTGTTTCTTCATACAAGTTACAAAAGAACAGGAATCTACTTTGTGGCTCAGTCAGCTGCAATAAGTCGTTTTTCACAGAAGATAAAGAATATATGTACGTGAGTATTGTGTCGGTCTACCTACAGTATTTTGCACCGCTGTTTGTTTTCAAAGAGTTGTTTCTGAAAGGGTTATCACACTTTATCAATGCTCTTCGTTAGCTCGTCAATGGCGTTTTCTATTATGTGTTAGCATTAAGCTAGCGAAAGTTGATTGGTTTTAATTATGGAGCACATCATTCTCTCATGTTTAGTTTCACAGGAAATTTCAATTGAGAGTGGCAATAAACAGCTTAAAAACGTTTTTTTTGTGTGTGTGTGTGTGTGTTGTTTTGAAGAATTGCTAACTACCAGCCAAACTGCTGCGTAAGTGAATTGAGTTTATGATGCTCGTATGTCACATGCTGACTTAGTCATACCCAAAAATATGGCAGAACAGCAACTCATGAGTCAGTTCAGTTGTGATTCACGGGATCTTTGTAGTTTTCTATGATGGAGTCATTTTAAGTTGACTCGCAGCCGAGTTGTACTCGATTACATTTTCCCCACTGCTATTTTGTTGTGCCGTGGGTGCCTTCATAAATATTCCATTGCTCTGTCATACATAATGTGGCGACATAAAAGTGTGTGTTTGTTGCTCTTTATTCATGAAAAAGTGATGAAGAATCACATCGCATAGCCCAGAGAGTTTCGTCCACAAAAGTTAGTGCGAGATCACTTTGATATTCCTAGTATTTGTTTGTGTGTTGTTCCGTCCTCATGCATTTGCATGCTGATGATAACAATGACTTGATCAAGTACTCCGCTCAATTGAATGAATTAAATTGAGACGGAAATGACATACCGTATTTTATTATTATTATTTTTTAACATTTTGCTTTTCATTTTCTTCACGTCTCACTCTGTTACATTCCGACATGGAAGTCACAATTTTGTTGCGACCAATCAACAGAGAGTCATGTGGAACCAAAACATGACCCTTATTGCCACCGGAACCATACCTCAATGCAAACTGTGAGGCGACATAAACCATACTGTGATACAAACACTATCCAGCAAAGCAAACCATACCTCACGATGAACCACGAGTAAACGAAAAATGCAATGGAAATTGTGCATCGTCACAACACAAACCATAAACCAAAGCAAACCATGCAACTGCAAAATCCGTACCGAAGCGCAAACTGTACTGATATAAAACGTATCGCAACACAAACTGTAAAACATGAATCATACCGCAAAGCTAACCAGACCATAAACGGAAATGTACGGCAACGAAACCAAGCCACAAAACAGGGAAAAAAAACCATACCGCAATACCGAATGTAGCGTAACGCAAACTATACAACAAAGGAAACCATAACGCAACACAAATTCCAATCCCATTCATGACAGGAACTCTTTTCTTTACCCATGCCCACTTGCAGAAATCATTTTTGGGTCAGCTTTTCCAAACACATTTGTGGGCTTTGAGAATCCAGGATGACTTTTTTTTTTCACTGTTCCACTTCATAACTTCAAATCGAGTTGAACTTCAAAGGTAATTTTCTCAAGTGAGTTTTCTGACTTCCTGCCCTATTTGTCAACATCTGTCACTTTGTTGGCACAAGCCCTGAAGTGGGCAGGCGGCGTCATGCATACATCATACACGTGTATGTAGCTAGCGGGGTTACGCTAGGCAAAGTCAAACCCTGTGGCAGCCCGAAATAACTTGTCGCAGGCTGAGTGGGCTCTCAGAGGCCGACAGAGGTACGTAGTTGCTACACAATAGCGATGCACATGTTGATATTAAAACGCAGAGACCTCTATGTGTGATTGGATGGCCACTTCATTAGGTACACAATGCCGTCCTTTTTTTTTTTTTTTTTTAATAATATGATGCAGTGATGTGTGAGTTTTGTGATGCAGGTAGTCACAAACTATGCCATATTTACAGTGTTCCATAATGTGGGTAGTAACATCCAAAGATGTTGGCCACTCCGGTGTTCTATAAAGTGCAGTTGTTGTGTTGCAGTGTGTGTGTGTGTGTGTGTGTGCGTGTAAGTTTTGACAAAAGACAGGTTGATGCTCCCTGCCTTTAAAACAGCCTAACACCTGCTGTTGACATGACAAGCCACACACACACACACACACACACACACACACACACACACACACACACACACACACACACACACCCACACACACACACACACGCATACGCACACACACACAGCACGCACAAATGCACGTAGAGCGGTTCTAATTGCTCACTCCCTCCAACAGGGTGAGGAAAATTGGCCACCTGAAGGCATCTCTCACCCACTTGTTACCTCCCACCACTTCTCCTCCTCCTCCCTCCTGAATTACATCATCATGTTCTCTTTTCCACTTGTCTCAATATTTGTTCTTCCTCTGGTTGTATTGACCAGAGGTTGTTTTTTTCCGCTACAGTGCCTCTGCTGTTAGCTAGGGCGGAACACTTGTGCAATGGGCGAATCATTTCTCGAGGAAAGAACTTGTCTTTTGTAGTTTTATTTTCGAGGAGTGACAAAACAAAAACCCACACCACTGTTTCACACAAGGCTCAGCATCCTTTTATATCGTCCTAAATGCGGTCATAACAATGACACTCCTTTTGGCTACGTATGGCATGTTGGGCTTCACATGGTGCGGTCAGATTATGCATGGCATATTAAGGTAACATATTAAGCTACATGTGGCCGAACAATTGCACACGCCTGTCATCAAAACAATCACTCGCCAAGCTATGCGTAACATAACTACTCGCTCGTGTCGTCAAAACAATCGCTCTCAAAGCTACGTGTGGCATAACAACCACATGCTCATACGGTCACAACAATCACTCTCAAAGCTACAGTTGTGAACATGTGAAATAAAACTCCCACGCATCTGATCACAACAAACACTGTTAGATCTTTATGTGGGCTAAGCAGGTGATCACCTGTTTGTGCAGTCAAACCAATCACTTTCTAAATGCCATGTGGCATGATAATCTTACACTTGTCAAAACAATCACTCCCAGATCCACATAAAATGCTTCTGTCGTCACAACAATCACCACCAATGTTTTTTTTCAATGACCTAACAATCACGGGCTCGTGCAGTAAAAGTAATCACTCGCATAGCTATATATGGCATAAATATCACATTCTCATGTAGTCACATCACTTCCAAAGCAACATGTGGCATAACAATCACATGCCTGTGGAGTTAAAACAATCACTGCCGGCAATCTCATTTCGGAGGTCAACATGACAGATGCCGCTAACGACATAAAACAACACGACTAATGACATCATGGAGACGTGGTTTTCAAAATGTAGTGCGGATGGTGGTGTGTACGTGTACTCCCTCTAGTGGCAAGAAAAGTATCACTTTACGACAATACAATACATTTGGGTGCCTTCACTTCGTACACTTCATCCTTCCCCTATTCCGCTTCCTTCAAATAAACAGCTGTCACACAACATTGAAGGCAGCAACAATACTTAGTTGCCCCCACTCCTCCAAAACTATGTTTGTTTTGTTTTGTTTTTCTTTTTTCTTCAGCTTTTCATTGGATCCCTCAGCGGGATGTGGCAGCCAAATTGATGAGTCACTGAGTTGATCTTCATCTTCCTCCGCTCCTTCCTTCCTCCTCTTCTTTCTTTCTTCCTCGCCTGCTTTGGGCTCTTTGTGAGTGGAGTGCGCTCGCTCCTTCAAAACGTCCCCCCTCGCACTTTGTAATGTCGACAGGGTCGTCTTTGTTTCCTGATCTTGTCGATCTTGAAAATAATGTAGATGCTCCCACATCAAATCCAACATGTTTGGGAGTCAACTTCTGACGTCTTCTGCGTGGCAAATTGATTTCGACATAAATGAATGAAAGCATACTAATGTCAACTTTCACCCAGAAGCCATTATTATTATTATTTTTTTGGACTAGATGTTTTTTAGACGTCACGCTGACAATAGTTTTGAATATTAATGTTACCTAACATTAATCGTAAATCATAAATGAAGGGGATTTGACCTAAATCTTGTTATACCAGTTCTTGTTATTCTCTGCATTGAATTGATTAGTGAGACTTGACGGGTACGACTTGCTACTTACTTGTGACTTGCACATATGTGTCCTACTCCGACCTCTGTTGTGTTCGATACCATTTGAGGTGTTACATGACTACGGTAGGTATTATGTCCTCACAATGTGGTTTCTATGATTAGTGGTATTAGTGTAGAACTACAGTATGCTGGAAGTGGCCACAAAGTGCGTCTATGGCTTGAGTGGGCTGTGTACGAATGTATAGAAAGTAGGTCACCTCTCCCAAGGTATTACAAATCATCACATGTTGCCTTTGTGTGAATGGAACCGCGGCTTTCATGAGTTCGCCATCCATGCAGGTGTCAGATGTTGTAATCCCATCCAGCGCACCTCATCATCTTCCTATTATACACACCGCGCTCTAATGGGCCTTTGGAATTTGAATGTCTCCATTAAAGGTCCAGCGCACAATGAGCATCGGGGAAGAAGAAGAAGAAAAAAAAAAGCACTCAGAGCTGTGAGGAGTGACGGCCGCGGAGACAATACGGCGTGTCTGCGCAAAGGCTTTGGCCTCCAGCGTGGGTACAATGTGAACGAGTGTGAGCGGGTTTGTGACATCAACTTGAAAAATGCTATCTCCGTTCAGCTCACATTTGGAGCAACTTGCTTCCATGCAAAGGCCTGAAACTAGTGTTAGGGTTTGAAATTGGGGTTTCAAGGCAGGGTTAGGTGTTGAAATTCAGAGGGTTATGGTTTCAAAGTCGGGTGTTAAGGAAGGGTAAGGGATTACAAATGCGGGTTTAAATATAAAGTGAGGGATTCAATGGAGGTGTTTAAACCAAGGTTAGGGTTGCAAACAAGGATTAGGGTTTTAAGCCACCATGAGGCTCGCATATTACGGCTTTCAAAAAGGATTAGGATTTAAAAAGAAAGTTTCAAACCTGGCCCAGCGAAAGGCGCACTACACCCTGAACACATAGAGACGAACAACCGTCCACACCCACATTTACACCAATCCCACCCCACCCGAACACAAGTCAGGCGAGTGCATCAGGTTACAGGTTCAAATTTGGATTTCAAACAAGGACTCTGGTTTCAAATGAGCTGCAAGCCATCATTAGAGTTTCGAATGAAGATTTTAAAAGGTTTTGAATTTGGGTCGATGTTTCAGATTCGGGATTCAATCCAGAATTATGGTTTCAAATGAGGGTTTTAAGCCTTGGTTTTGGTTTCAAACAATGGAAAGAGTTTTAAAATAGAGTTTCAAGCCAGAAGTAATATTTTGAAAGCAACCAATCTGTTGTCAGTCATTCCCAATGATTGTGATGAAGTGTTAAATCAACGTCATGTTTACGGCCTAGTTTGTCAAGCTGTTTCGGGGGGAGAACTGGGGGGGGGGCAGAAAAGAAACGAGAACAACAATTCATTTCATGAATTCCGTCCGTCTCTTCGGCTGTTAATTACACAGCAAGGAGCTTTGACGTTTGCAGAAGGAAAGAGCGCGCATGAAGATGAAACGCCCGCCGGAAAGTCACGGCAGACAAACACAAACACACACACACACACACACACACACACACACACGGTCATCCGTCTTCATCTCCATTGTCATTTTCACCTTCATCTTCATTGTGGCTTCATGATGATGATGAAGAGAACACAGATAAAATGTGATTTAAACGTTTGATACTTTGCAATTCATGATCAGCGGTGACCACTTGTCCTCTTGTCCAAGGGCGACTCCACTTTTTAAGGGTGTTTGACCAACACAATCAGAATGTATTTTTCTTTAGACTTGGTGAAGCAGCAGGTGGTTCACTGGATAAGGTTTTTCACAACCACTCTGTAAAAAGTATGCGGTGACCGGATACACTCTTTTTCCAGGGCATATCCACTTTTTACGATGTTGTCATGGCTATTTACCAAACGGCCTACATGTGATAAGGCAACCTGGTCGTTCGACTTGGTGAAGCAGCATGTGGGTCATTTCTCAAGGTTACCCACATAACTGTCCCAAAAGCGTCTTGCTGGGAATTCATTACGGTGACCATTTATTGTCCTTTCCGGGACATGTCTACTTCCGCCCTGGTGGTGACAAAACAGGATCCAGGTGATAGTCAGTGTCTTCAGACCTGGTGAAGCAGCACGTGGTTCATTTGCCAATGTGATGGACCCAATGCTATGTATGCAAAAAGTATGTTGTCACAAGTTGATTGCAATGAACAAATGTCCTCATTTCCCAAGACATGGCCACTTTTTCAGACACTTTCTTGGGCATTTACCCAAAAAAGGTGACATGTAAACAGATAATCATCTCTTTAGACATGGTGAAGCAGCATGGGGTTCATTCGCCTTAGCCGTTCGCGCAGGCTATAGAAACGATATCTCGCGGTGAACGTGAGAAAGCGACCCGATGTCGCGCTTTTTACAGTAAATCCAGCTTTTAATATGTCATTATGGAGAATTATTGACAAAGGCTGTGTGCGGTCAAATAATCGCGCCGACGATCAGATTATTGTCATGATAGCAAAAAATGAGTGAGCATGCAAGTGGGCAACAAGACATTACAAGCGCAGTTGTTGCGCGGCTCACACTGCACCTGACAGAGCAATCTTACACAAGGGCAAAATGGGCGAAATAGGTCGCACACATGCAACAGCCCGCAGTCAATAGAAGACACACACACACACACACACACACACACACACACACACATGCCCTGAAACAAACACACCACCTCTGGAGTCAATCAGCGGAAGAATTGGCCAAAGCAGACACATTCGTCAGGAAGAAAAGCCTCACGGGGGTCTATTGTGGTTATCTCTAAGCTTTACACCCACACCCACACACCCACACACGCGCATACAGACTGACTGTATGTTCCATCCATGATCCTTGTTGGATGTGCTTTTATGTGTCTTTGTCGTGTTTCACCTGTACAGTACTGATGCGTCGTGGTATTGCAGGACACGGTTCTAACAACTAACCCGAGGCTTGAAACCCAAACCGTGGCTTGAAACCCCAACATAAAAATCTAACCTCGGCTTGAGCCCCTACTTTGTTACTCGAATTTGAAACACGCTCGTTATGAAACCCTCAAACCAATTTTGAAACTGTTTTTTGAAACTCTAAACCTGGATTGAGTCCCGAATTTGAAACACTATTCTAGGCTAGAAACAACAATTTGAAACCAAAACCTGATCTTAAATCTGTCATTGAAAATCGGAAACATGATTTGAAACTAGTTTGTAAACTCCGCTTTGGAACCCAAACTTTGTTTGAAGCCCTAATTTAAAAACCGTATCCCTTTGTTTGAAACTAATCCTGGATTTAACAACTAGTGTGAAACCCCGACCCTGTAATGACTCCCTAATTTGAAACCCAAACCCTCAATTAACCCCGATCCATAGTTCAAAACTCAAACCTGAATTTAAAATCCAATTTTGAAACCCTAACCTGACTTGAAACTCCGACTTTGAAACCCTAACCCATCTTTGGTTGAGTTGATTGGTCTGAAACCTTGAATATTTTTTGGAAAGGTAACTTTAGCCCCTAATAAGTTTTTTAAATCACGTTGGTAGAATCCTGGAGTTTGGCCATCCATCAGAGAAGTTTGTGACACATTTGGTCGCCGTGCAGAAAACATCGAAACACGCAAGCATCCGTCTTGCAACTGACAGCCTCCAGGTGCTCCCCCCCCCCCCCCCCCCCCCCCCCCCCCCCCC
>CAAKHF010023981.1:0-20974 GCA_901007745.1 Hippocampus kuda | reverse complement strand
CTCATTAAACTGACAACACTTGCTTCTGTTCTGCTGCAAACTATTGGAGATGCCGGACGACGCTGAAAGAAGAAAAGTAATTTCCCCACACGGACTAACTAAATTTATGTTTATTTCTTCATCTGTCATGTTCAGACGCAGACAGAGCCGCACCTGATTACCAATGCCAAAAGGAAACAAACAGGAAGTAAGGAAGGAATGCCAGCTGCGCACTGAGATAACTTGTTGTTGACTTTCACAGTCGGATTGTTGATTAAAATCACGTCAATCTTCTTCAAGCACTAGGCGGAGGTCTGCTCTTGATACCGAGAGACGCTCTTCTTAGTAAATTTTATTGTTATGTTTGTTATGAGAGAATAAAATAACATTATTGCCTGAGTTTCGCTCAGTCATGCGGGTCTTTCCTTTACATCTGGTTATCTGGTTGTTTGTCTCCATACCAGTGGTTCTCAACCTTGTTGTACCGAACCCAACCAGTCCATGTGCCCATTGACCGAACCCTTCATTACTGAAAAATAAAAAAATATATATTTTTTTACAAATTCAAGACATAAAAAACACATTTATTAAAAACAGAAAAAAGTAAACATAATTCATATAAGTATGAAGTATACGTTTTTTTATCGTGCATAATATGAACCAGCCAGTGATGTCCAAGCGGGCATGTCATAATTGAGTCGGGTGTGTCATCCTCCATGGCAGAGGTTCTGTCGAATCCCTGATACTGTTTCACCGAACACCAAGGGTTTGATCGAACCCAGGTTAAGAACCATTGCTCTATACAGTAGTTCCTCTACCTACGAACGTCTCTTCATACGAAATTTTCAAGTTACGAAACGCCTCAATCGGAAAATATTGCCTCTTGTTACGAAAGAAATTTCAAGATACGTAAGGTAAAAATACATACAGTATGGGCCACTTCTGAGATAGAACATGGACTAAAGAGGGCAAAAAAACGATGAGGATGCATTTCAAAGTTAAATGACCATCATTTTAATTCTTTATTGTTTTTTTTAAAATGAGGCACAACTCTCACTTATTGTGCAATAATCTAATTGTAACATGTATGGGTTACATATTTTGATGAATTTTTGTGCTTTAGAAAACATTTATCTCTGAAATTTGGGGGAGCTTGGAACGGATCAGGGAATTTACATGGAAAATGTGTCTCTGCTTACAAAATTTTCTCGTTCAGAAATTTCTTCCAGAACCAATTAATTTTGTAAGTAGAGGTACCACTGTATGTGCCCTGCGATTGATCGACGACCAGTTCAGGGTCTGCCTTCTGCCGAACATGATTCAAAGTTCCCTTATGAAAGTGAATGCAACATTTTTATGTGTGCTGCCCATTTTCCCCTCCATCACAGACAGCCCTGCGCAGTCTGGCATGATGATTTTAGCAAGAAAGAAAGTTTAAGAGTAAAAGCAACAAAGTTCTTCTCCTTTCCCTCACTAATGGATCACTCCGAATGCGCTGATTTCAGTCAAAAAACCGCTGGACAAAGTATGTGTGTGTTTTTGTCTACACGGTACATCTACAAGACAAAGATCCAGATTTAGCAGCGTGAAAGAGCCACACTTTGTACCATGATGACAGGAACAGATTTGTCGTGAATAAAACATAAGAGCGCCACCGCTGCCACCGGAGCCGTCGCCACCTCGCTTTGCGCATGGCGTCACACAGCGTGCCGCCGACGACAAAGCGGACCCCACCGCCGCCTTGCCACTCAGACAAAAAGCGCTGACACTTCAGATGCGCAGGTGCATCCAAAGAACCCTTTCAGGGCCCTGCTGATGTCGCCGCTCCACCGCCATCATCTTTTTCTTCTTCTTTTTTAGACAACCAAATGGATCCAGGTAGGTCCAAGTCCGCACTTTGACCCGCTTAAGAGCAAGAGGCAAGCAAGACATTTAATATTTGATTGGGATTTATTTTGGTTCTGATTGGACTCTGTCCTCTCATCAAAAAGAGCCAGAGAACCAAGTCCAGCACATCTTTGAAAAAGTTCACTTTCACTGCCCCCCCCCCCCCATCTCTTCATCTTAGCTATTAAGAATCAGGGTCCTGGGCTGGACCCTTTTCGATCTTCAGCCCAGAGAGCAACATTCCAGGTTTCCTCCCAGATTCTGCAAGCGTCTCTTTCAAGCTTTCCGACATTAACTCCACCAGGGTTTCCTCTAGATTCTCACCTGGGGAATAATTTAGGTTTTGCGCACCAGAATCTCTGATTCTTCAAGGAACTAAAGTTGATACTCATGTGATCCCGAAGGCAATTCTGATTCCCGGCCCCATGGGAAATCCTTCTGGTTTTACGTCTGTGATTCTCCGAGTGGATCTTTTCCCCAGTTTTTTTTAAACTCTACTACATGAACTCTTCAACGGTTTCAACCAGGCATTGGTAGGTACATCAGTCAGTAGATACCTTCTTGATCCCTAAAGAAATTCTGTTTTACCCCTCAAAAATCCTCCAGGTTTGACCTAAGATTTTGAAAAGACACCTTCAAGGTCTCCAACCTGATCCTGCCTTTTTTTTCTAGATTCTCCCCAGGGAAATAATCTCTTTCAGGTCCAAGGCCCACTTCCCACCCCCTGACACCTCTGATCCTTCCACTTTGTCCCCTTCCGACTTCTCCATCATTTGCAGAGTTGTGCGCCTGTCCACCAGCTGCTCCTACCCGTCACTCTGGCAATCTGAGTAAGTCCCCCATCAAGATGGCCATGGCCCCACCCGTCAGGCCATAAGAATGGTTGCGCTGTAAGATCCAATGACAAAAGTCAGCATTGACTGTTTTGCTTGGAGATCAATTCCATCATCTACTCCAGGATCTTCTACAAAACCGTACCAGTGAAATTCTTCAGGTTCTCCACAAATATTTCCCTGTGAATGTTATCCAAAGTCTCCTTCAGGCATGCGTAATCTCTTCCACCTTTGACTGCATCTTCAGACACTGTGGATCCATCATCCTGTTGTCCCTATCTTTGTCCCGAACTTTTCGTCTTTCTCAGAACTGTCCTGTTCATCGCCTGTTCCTCCCCAATCGCTCGGGTGGACAGATTTCCATCCTCCTCTTCAAGATATCCTATCAGGCCATCCATCGTGGTTACTATGTAAAGGACAATGGTAAAGACCAAGGTCCGTCCAAGCCAACCAAGTCACGTACTTTTTAGATCCCTCTGCTCATTACTGGTCAGTTCATGTCTCTTAAAAAGAATATAATCTGGATCAATCATACATTCACAAGAGGAATACAACAGCCTCTTCAAAAATGGCAAATATTTTGTATTCGGAGCTTCTCTCACAGAGACCAGCATCTATATTTCATCCCATGGAGATGCTGTGCTTAGGAGGCCACTGGGTAAGTGGCGGACAAAGATGGGTGGGTGGCGGCGGTGGGGAGGTGACGAAGTGTATTCATAATTCAGCAAAGGCTCGGCTTGGGGAAGGGACAGGCTTGACCGAGGGGACTCACATTCATATTTCAACACATAGTTAATAAAACAGCAAAACAGCCGAGGTTGGGGACATGCAGCCAAGAGGCTAACTGATAACTCTTGGGACGGGGTGGGGTCGGCGGGGGACCAGTAAATGGGCATGAGGGACACTTTTATTGAAGGAGAAGGGGCTGCGAAACGGAACGAGCATCCATATTTGATCAGCAGGTTGAGAGGAGTGACTACCAGGTGGCTATCATCACACGCGCATCCTCGCCACTTAGGTGAGCGGCTGAGTGCACTTTGGTGGGAGAAACTTGATAAGCATCCCTTTGGAAACAGACACGGTGGTATTTATAGGATGCCATTAGACGTCGAGCCATTAGTTTGCGGGACAGTTTACAGCCTCCTTTTAGATGGCTGTGCCGTTCGCTCTACATCTTGTCACATCACAGTTATCAAGTGGCTGTGACGCTGTTGTCGTTTTTTTTTTTTTAATGTGGTGCATAAAGGCTTCAAGTTGAACCAGCTGCAAGTGTTGACAGTAGAGTTCTGAGTGGATTTTACTGGTAGTAGAAAGTCAGCCCATTTCCAATCTGTCACATTACATCACAGATTAGCATCCCAAAAGCAATTTTGGAGGACATTGTGTAAAACGGTAACCTCAATATTAGTCCTGGACTTCTCTGCAACCTGGTTTACTGACATTTAGTATAGAAGACAACATATTACATTATCAGCCTAAGCCTGGACACTTCAAACCTCCCGTGGAGAGGATCAGTACCATGTTGACGCGAGCATGGAGCCTTTTTACTGCTAATGTACAGCCATTAAAACACCCCAAAATGACCTTTGACCGACGAACAAAAACAACAACAAGATAATCTCGCACAGTGAGAATGATCTGTTGTGACGCACGGCATTGTGGGTAGCCGCCTGACTAATGGCTGTGTCACAAGCGGGATGCTCCACTTGTATCTAAGCTAACGCCTCTGTCTTGGATGTTTCGACTGTGGACGATTGAAAGATGCGTGAGCATATATTTGTTTTCATGTACGACGATGCTCTTTGTCCTCACGAGTAAGACAATTCAGCACACTAGTAGAATGACTGTCTTTTTAGGAACAGTTTTTTTTTCATATTTGGTCTGACAGGGAAATGTGCTGCTAAGATGAGTCTTATTTATCGTTCTGTGTGTGTGTGTGCATGTGTGTGTATGAGTGCCCTGACAGCATAATTGCCTGGCCAGCCATTTCAATTGAGCCTCTAAGATTGCCATGGGCTACACTCTATTCTCTGCTCTGTTAGCCACCACCGCTAATAATTTTGGGAGAGGCTGGAGCTCACATAAATATATATTTTTTTGTCCTCATCCTATTATGACTTTTAGATATTTCACTTTTCTCCAAATTCAAGCCAGCATAACAGCATTCAGCATAACAGAAACCCTAACCCTGATTTGAAGTTCAAAATTATTGTTGGATATTTTCACACAGGCTAGGAAGCCTACAGTGAAACCTTAAGCCTATGTTGATACCCTAACCTTGAAGAGCAACTCTTGTTTTACAACAATAAAACACTGTGTGATATCCTTACCCAAGGTTGGAACCCTACTGAGAAATTGTGACATAATCTTGAAACTCTAATTCAAAAAAACCAAACCTTTGATTGAAAATCTCAATTAAAATCCAGACACTGACTTGAAATCCTAACTTAGATTTGAAACTCTTGATGGGAAAACCGAACTTGAGGTCAAACCATTTTAGGATATCCTGAACCAGGCTAGAAACCTTATCTCAAAACCCCATCCTTTTTTCCAAACCCTAATTTGAAACCATAATCAAAATCCTACTTTCAATGTGACGAAGACACATATTTTTTATATCCTTATCCAAGCTTGTAAACCCACTGAGAAATTATAATAGCGCCTCAAATTCCGAGGTCAAAATACTAACCCTGTTTTGAAACCTTAATGTGAAAACCTAATCCCAGTGATTGCATTACAGTGCAGTGCCCCTAGTGGTGGAAGTAGTTAAAACCACCCAAAATCGCATTACAGTGCAGTACACTGCCCCTGGTGGATGAAGGAGTTAAAATCACCCAAAAAGTCAGTGGGGTAGCCATTTTGATTCCTACCAGTATAGAGGTGTGATCACATCCACTTCCATCCTCTTTCTTTTGACAAGTTCAGGCACAATCTGTAAGTACATTTACACAGTTGTACATGTTACTGTTTGTTGTGCAAGTTAATTATCGGCATATATGAATATTTCACCAGTTAATCTCCTTAGATACTTACCATGCAATTGTTGAATAAGCTAGAGAATAGGGCTGTTACATGAGTGTCATTTCTTATATATAATTGGATGGTGTACAAACATTCGTGTTGTGTCTGTTTGTTTACAGTTTTACAAGAAAGACTTCCATAAAAATACCAAATGGTGGATTCTCGTCTTTGTGTTTTCATTGGAGGATTTGCTTAGCTCGCTGTCTACACCAAGCTCTCATATCGAACGCATGGTTAGCGCGGAAGAACCTTCCTCCTCACTTGCGGAATGACGGCTGTAGTACCTGGTAAGTATAAAGTGCCCTTAAGATCTAATTAGTAGCGCGGAGGCAGTAACAGAAAGGTGAACGCAGGTAAATCAGGACAAGAATCCCCGGTGGCGTCTCCCCTCCCGTGCGCGACCCAAACAAAAGCATCCTAACGACTATTTAACATTTGCATGCGCTGGTGCCGCGCTAACGAGACACCGCAACGGCACTTGGGGCCAAAAGTGACGAGAAGCTCCATGAATCAATCGGCCCGCTTTCCGCCGTAATGAGCTACCGGGAGCGCCGTTGTTCCCGGGAAACCCAAAATGGCTCTCCGGCGTTTGGTCCAGGACGCCTAATTAGCTGGCGGACCGGCCGCCGACAAAAGCTTGTCAGGTCTCGTTGACTGACACGGGTGCTAAAACAAAAACCCAAACAGCATTCACAGATGTCCAGGAATGTTGGGAGAGCTCATTGAGCGTCAGACTTTTGATCGTGTATTGCCATCAGCTAATCAGGATCACTCAAGTTCATTCCAGCCCCATTTAGAGAAATTATTTTATTTTACTACCACTGATATGAGGCTGAAGTTAGTATTTTTTCGGGAAAAGCAGATTCACTATTATGATAATAAATTTGTGTTATAGGTTTTTTTGTTTGTTTTTTTTTTTTTTGCTGAAGAATTTTCAAATAAGAATACCTTTTTTTTTTTGGAACAAAAATATATATATATTTTTTTCCATAATGTTACTTTTTAAAATGGCATTTTATATTCAGAAGATGATGACCTAAATCTTATAGTAAATTCTGCTTGGTAGTCAAGGTCACCCTACGAAAAAAAACCTGTGTACATTATCAACAAATTAAATACAAATACTGCATCAATATAAGGTCATAAAATGTGGTTGTATAGTTTACTATTAAAAAAAATAATCTATATTTCTGTCGTTTTATCTCTATAATCTTTTTTTTTTTCATAAACCACAAGATTCGTGTGTGTGTGTGTGTGTGTGTGTGTGTGTGTGTGTGCGTGCACGCGTTTGTTAATCCCTCTGGCCCCGCTGTGAATTTGCGGGGATGCATGAAACACGTCCACCGGGTCGGCTCTTCTTGGGCCGTGTTAGCCGGCGTGACCAACCGAGACATCACAGCAGCTCCACCGGGGGCGCACACACGCTGAGGAAAATGTCTTTCATTTGCATATTGCACCAACATTAGTTTTGGATGTGACAGGGGAAATCTTCACGGTCACGTCGGACGGTGAAACAAGAAACTCGGAAAATCAACTGGCGTCGATTAGCGATTAGTGTTGAATGAAAATAAGCGATTTCACGAAATATCAACTTTGGCAACACAATCACGTAGAGAGAGAATGTAACAGTACTCGCAGGCATGTAATTTCTAATTAACAGCATTTTCGTTTTGATGTTTTGAATTATGAGTGTGCTCACAAAATGAATGGAAGTCATGAATCAAGGCATCACTACATGAAAAAAAAGTGAAATTAAACATATGGAACTGAAGTACAATAAACTGGAAACACGTTTTTTTCAGGCTTTATTTTCTCGACTTATCCTCTCTGAACACTTTCTCAGAAAAACAGAAATACTCTTGTAATATGATGATAGTTGGCCTTAATAGTTTGGAGAAATAACAATTTCTTCCGATCCTCAAACACAACACCTTTCCTTCTGAAAAAATATATATATTGTTTTGGTAAGAATACATTTTTCCCCTGCACAAAACAAACAAAACATGATTGCATTTGTGCAGTGTTACAATTTTTTTCTTCAAAATTAACATATTTAATTGAAAAAAAAAATACACTTTTGGGGTTTTTTTTTTCTCTGTAAAATATCCATTACCACTTTTTCGGCCCTTTAAAATACAATCATCTTTTGCCCTTTAAAAATAAAAAATAAAATATGACTTAATTCTCATAAAATGACAACTTTTTCTTGTAAAAAGTATACTTTTTTCTCCCATAGATAATTAGAACTGGTATAAAAAAAAAAAACGGGACAAAAACAACAGCAGGTTCACCGTGTTCATTTTGCCTGCAGAAATAAAGCAAACGAGAACCTTTGCTGACCTTCTGAGAACAACAACAACAACAAAAAAACACCTTTCAGCTTTTGCCTACGTTCCGTGTCACACTCTCTTCACGCGTGCCTGTGGATACATGCACCTGTTTGTTGGGTCTTTGGAGGGAATCTCAAAACGGTCAAAAAGTCCGAGTCACGTCCCTGCATTTTTATGGGGCAGCGAGGACGCTGTTCACGGGGAGGTGGGGGGGGGGACGACAGTCCCTCAAAACTGTCTGCATTTCCACCACATTTGCAGAAATTACTGCGGAAACATTCATATGCTGATCTTTGAAGGGTGGTGGAATCGAATCTCGAAACAGTCAAACTGCATAAGAACGATCATATATGCTAATACAATTACATTCGTCTGAAGGTATTTTTGGCCCCCGATTATTAACATAAAATAATAAATACTGTATTCTCCACACTAAAAGGCGCACTGGATTATGAGGCGCACCTTCAATGAATGGCCTATTTTGTAATTTTTTTTTCATACATTGGGCACACCACATTATAAGACACAATCTACAATACATCCACTAGATGGAGCTATGCTCAAGTAAATGCCAACAGAATGATCGGATGTCAGTAAAACTTAATAAAGCAACGACACAGTTCACTTAACCAACAGCAAGTTATAACATTGACTCGTGAATGTTGAACTCTCTTGCCGCTGCTCTATTTCCGTGTTCAACTGCGTAACCCGATCACCTTTAGTTTGAACTCTGCATTGTCAGCATGTCTCGAGCAAGGAGCCATTTTGGGGTCGACATATTACCGTAATAACCATCGGATTTTAAGGCGCTCTGTGACCTTATAAGAAAATGGACGGCTTTTAGGTGCACGTTTTAGTGCGGAAAATACGGTAAGGTCATCATTGGGACACTCCCAATGTGACCTTTGACACCATTTAACCTATAACACATGCATTTAGTTGATTATAAATTGCCCACGCTGGAAAGTCAGTCCTAATTTACATCCCAATTAGAGTCTCTCCAAACGTTGGGTTGACCGCCTCACATTTGTGACCCCGTGAGCCTCTCAGGCATGTTATTGGCGCAGTGATGTCTTTTTAATAGAATCATATTAATAATGCCAATGTAGAGAAAAAAAAATTGTCAAAAATTAACAGGGCTCAATGGGTGGAAAAGAACGATGAAAGGGCCTCCAGGGGCCCTCGCTTTGTCCGTCGATTTATTTCCTAATGTTATACGGATCGCATATCGGTGCGCCTGTGTGTATTTTGTCAGTTGGACGTGGTGAAAGTATACCATATGTGTACATCTATCATATTAAAGCTCATATTCGTTGAAAGTCGAGGCAATCAGGAGAGATGCTACGCGTTATCTGCCAAATCCGACCGTGTGCAGGCGCGCACGAATACAGATGAGCGGCGTGCTGCGATGTGGCCGCGGGGTCGTGACGAGGCGTCGCACAGAACTAACTCGGCACGTAATGAGTGATGCTTATCAGCGGGCGCGCGCGCACACACGCGCGATACAGACACACTCCACTCGCACACACCTCGTGACACTTTGAACTTCAGAGGCAGCATCAACATCTCCGCGAGCACTTTCCTGTGCTTTGACCTTCTTCAAACTCGGCATTACCAAGGTGTTATTGCTTTTTTTTTTTTTTTTGCGAGCCTATATATTTTTATTTTTGAATGGAACGCCTGCAAAAGCCGTTTAGAGCAAAATGGCGCCATGACCACAAGCGGTGGCAGACTACTAGAGCCTGTCTGTGGTTGCGTTTCGCAACAATTCCATTTCCATATGTATTTACATCAACACATACTTGGTATTCGTCGCGCACATCCTCAAAAATATCCGCGCCTGTCAGTTGTCATTAAAATAACTTCGATTGTACTTCAAATTGAGCGGAACGTGTTCAGCCGTATTGCCTACGGTGAAACATTTCGAGAGATGCATGCAATGAAAACTCATTGGTGGGATGGGTATTATCAATTCTGCAGATTCCACAAAAGAAACATTCGCCGATGGTCGCCATCAAGTGCGTTGACGGGTTCTGAGGATCATAGCAAAGAGAACTCATTTGTGATTTGGGTCATGATAAGGGTGAATTTAATTCACGGTTAATTCAAGTGATTGTAGTTGGACGACAGGGATGGGGCTCCTTCACAGCCAGCCAACTCAACACTTTCATTCGCTGCCACCCACGTCACTCACCTACAGACCCCACCTTTTAAAGCCACACACATTCACAGTTACCGATACGACAGTGTCGAACATGCTGATGGCGACCTGTGCCTCACATCAGATCAAGTCAAATGGCCGTCTTTTGGTTTTATATTTTATATTTTTTTGGGCCCGGATCTCTGTGAGCGTCCCTTTCAAACTCTGTACCATAAGGTGATGTCGTTTTTTTGTCTTTTCTTTTCTATTTGTCTCTGTCATCTCCAAAAAATAGGTACCGTGATTGTTGGTCCCCCTCTCAAACCACATACAGTACCAGCAGGAGTTATTGAAATTGTCATATTTCCTTATTGCTTTTTGTTCGTGTATTGTCACTCTGTTTTTCTCTTTTCAAAAGAAAGGGAGCCTCAGCTGTTCAATCAACTCATTTACCGGAATGCCTTCCTGCAAAATGTGCTTGTTTGTAGCAGCACATTTGTTCTCCGGCAGCCATCGTGTTGTTTGGACATTTTCACATCTCTGAAAAGCTTTTTAAAAAATAACAACAAAAAAAACCCCACCAAGCTCCCCGCTGGTGCCCCTGCCACGTCATCAAGGTGTTTCACCGCTAATTGAATAACGCCGCTGGTGTAAACAAGCTGAGGAATGAGTTTGGTTTTTTTTTTTTTCCTCCCACCACAACAGCCAGCATGCGGACCGCCAGTGAAATAGATTTTGAAAAGTGGAAAAAAAAAAAAGTAAATCAAAGTCAGAACCAAACTCGTCTGCGAGACATGAATGATGAATTAAAGTGCAGGTTTGGATGTCATATTTAAAACTCTGAGAAGACCCTCTGCCCCAGTGATGGAATAAAGAACAGCCTGCGCCGTTAATTAATTCCAAACCAAATTACAGCAGACGTTTTTTTTTTTTCCTCCATTTCACTGACTACTCAATTAAATGTGATGAAACGCTAAAATGAACAAGGGCCAGGGACACGACCAACACGTTCGAGGGCAGTTTATTTATTAAAATTACCCCTCTGCATTATTAATCAAAACAAAATCAACATATTGATGTCGCGCTGAACACACTATTAATATTAACCCTCACAGTTAAATATTAGTCGAAAAAGGTCAGAAGGAATTAACTCGAGAATTTTCGAGAATAATGCTGTGTGTTTGTGCGAAGGTGTTGTGAAATGCCCTTGCGAGGTTACACTCCCGAATTGTATCAAAATGTTCTTTGGGGAAAAAATAGGCTTGAAATTTGACCTGCGAAAAACTTTGGAGCTCCAATAGTCCAAATGCATGACATCAGGCGAGACCTCAGTCCAGCATGTGACCATTTAATTTTCTTCTGCTAACTTGGCTTCATTCGCTAACCGTGCGCTTGCACCAACTTCTGCGACAAATGTGCGTAAGTTCTTCTCATCAGCCCCTCTAGCAGTGACACCCACCCAGAAAGGGTTCCAATTGCCGATATATGCCACAAATTGGCAGCAAGGCACTTGATTTGCTATAACACAATGCTATGGCCTTACAAAATGAAATTCCTTATGTAACTTCAATGCACTGCAGTTGTTTAGCAGCAAGATGGTTCACTGTACTTGAAATTTTAGGATGACTGGAACGGATCATTTCTACCGCCATTATTTCCAATAAGAAAAAAAATATTTTGTTTGAATGTGTCAGTGTATGTTGACGTGTGTGCGCGCATAGGTGTGTGTGTGTGTCTGTGTGTGCGGTTGGATGCCTTCAATGCACACGTGCACGTGCAAAAAGCCATCGGCCTCAAAGGTTTCACAGATGTGCCGGTTGCAGGGAGCAATCTAAATGGAGATGCTTTCTTCACCCTTTTTAGCATCAGGGAACAAAAGACCACACACGCACATACTTTAACACAGACACGCACGCAAACACACACTTTTGCGGGTCTCTGTCGCCCGCCTAGGACTTACTATATTTATGACTGCGCCGAGATGTACACCAGGCGTGAATAGTCACTAAATAAAAATATGAGCCAATCTAAAGTTTTTTTTCCTTCAAGTGCATCAAAGTGTGTTTACGTGCTTGCTTTGCTCAGCTTGTGTGTGTGTGTTAGCAGTCAAAGTGTAGCTTTCGGTGAGTCCTAAGGCCTAACTTGTAGGCATGTATCACACACTATCAAGGATATCGACGGCTTTATTAAGAGATTTTCAGGACCTAGTTCATCATCCGTGGTGGCAGCTGCTCATTCAAATGTGGGGAAGTTCAGCTCCGCCTCAGACAGATCATCCAATCACCATGCAGAAACTGAGCGTCCGGGCCAGGCCGCCGCCCCCATAGAACCCCCTCCGAAATGCTGAGCGTCCAATGGGCAGGACAAAGCCCAGCATTTATCCAGCAACTCTCCAGTTTTGCGCAGTGGACCAACCCACTCTTCGCAGCAGCAGACGCTCAGCGTCCGATTGTGTGAAAAGCCGCGGGCATAAATGAGAAAGAAGTTGTGTTAGTTACCACCTGCGATGATGAGAAGTTGATTCTGAACAAAAGAAAAAGGTATTCTAGCGCAGATTTATTCAATGAAATGTACACACAGCAGTACATAGTTGATAGTTCACCATTTTATTTTCGTTCAGGGGGGCTTTTAGGGGATGCTGAGCTTCCCTTGCAGGCTTAGAACACTCAACAGTATTCAATATTTATTCAATATCCAATCTAATATCCAACTTAAAACAAATGTCATATGACATTTTTCATAAGCCTTGTGAATTAAGATAAAAGTGGAAAAAATGTTTCACCCCATACCGGTTGTACCTTTTATTGATGCAGTGATTTTGTAGTTCAGTTTAAAGATGGATATCAAGTACAGTGGTACCTCTACTGACGAAATTAATTGGTTTGCGGAAGAAATTTCTGAACAAGAAAATTTTGTAAGTAGAGACGCGTTTTCCATGTAAATGCCTTGATCCGTTCCAAGCCCCCCCAAAATTCAGACGAAAATCTTTTCTAAAGCGTAAAAATGTATCAAAATATGTAACCCATACGTTACATTTATATTATTGCACAAAAATGAGAGTTATGCATCATATAAAAAAAAAACCAATAAAGAATAAAAATGATGGTCATTTAATTTTTAACTGCGTCGTTTTTTTTGTTTTTTTTTTGCCCTCTTTAGTTCATGTTCGAAGTCAGAAGTGGTTTTTGCCTGGCGTTTTGTAAATTTGCTTTTGTCGGCTTTTAACAATCCTTCGAAAATGTCCAAGGCAAACATCGGCATAGTGAGCGATCGTCCGACTGCTGAACACTTTTTCTGGGTGATTCCCATTGACGTAAAACTATCTGAACGCCTCATGGCCCGAGGGACGAATGACGAGGACCCTGCATGAACACATATCTATCTATTTATCTGTCTACACACATAGACTCATTCGGTAGAGGTTCCTCTTAGCCATTGAGATGCCAGGAAGATGCTCGGTAATAGCCAATGGCAGAGCAGCTATCAGTATGTTGCGTTCAGGGAACTCGGAGCTGCGAGTAGCAGCCCATACTGCCTTTTTACCTTTAGTGTCTTGAAATTTCTTTCGTAACAAGAGGCAATATTTTCCTGTTGAGGCGTTTCACAACTTGAAAATTTCACATGAAGAGACGTTCGGAAGTAGAGGTACCACTGCATATCGAATACATGCTTTCCGTACAGGACCCAAGACAGCCTGCTCGACGCTGCATGACATCACAGATAGAACGAGACAGAAACAACAAGCCTGGAGTGTTGTCGGACAAAATGGCAACTAGGCTGTTTAATAACGCCGGTGCTCACGGTTAAGCTCCAAACAAGGCGAAAGGGGCAAACTGACATCACGACAACGGGTAGCTGTCGCACAGTCACCACCATGTCGTTAGGGAAATCACACGATGTGCTCTTATTAAAGCCAGAGAGGGCCCAATCTGAATACCGGGGAAACAAAAGAATTGTCAGAGGAAGGACAGGCGACACTTTCCAAGAAGGGCAACTTGACTTCCTTTTAGAATGAAAAAGTCTGACTGCGTCCCCAAGGTCTGAGCCCTCTTTGTAAACCTTCATCTTGGTGTTCATTAAGTGACAAAAAAAATCATTTCTCCCAAAGAAAAATGCTTTGATTACTTGTTCTTTTATCTCACGTCAAGGTGAGTCAAACAGTTTTGAATGAAGAACAGAAACCGGTTTTTATTTTTATTTATTCTTTTTATGTGGATCAACTTTAACCCTTTCAGGGACAGGTTACTACAGTGGACAGCTTCTCAGGTAATCAGGTTACAGGTTGTCGTTATTGGCGCATGAAAGGGTTTCAAGCAAGCTCATGCTCGCTGTGGTGACATCATCAACCCATTTGTCAATAGCTGGCCGCTTGAAAACAGCAAGACATGACTATACAACAGAAAAAAAACCCCAAAACAAAACCGTTTCTCAATAGATATCCACTGTAGTGAGTGATGCGCAACTTTGACCGGTGCGGTGGAACACATAATTTCTGTATTGGTTATTTCCAACGGGAAAAATATGTTTCTGCTGATATGAGTCATGCGTTTAGTTTGTTCACCACACTGCCCAACAAGAAGGATGACTAGCTTAGCATGTGGTTTGCATCCGTCATCCGACACGCTGATGAAAGCCCCCAAAGTTAAAAAACAAAAAAACATAGATATTCATTCAAGACCTTCCCCTTTGGTGTCCAACAACAGCATACAAGTGAT
Source organism: Hippocampus kuda (assembly GCA_901007745.1). NCBI lineage: Eukaryota > Metazoa > Chordata > Actinopteri > Syngnathiformes > Syngnathidae > Hippocampus > Hippocampus kuda. The sequence goes on along the minus strand of CAAKHF010023981.1, from coordinate 6,069 downwards.
CTTTGTGTAGTGCAGATGAAAGTGCCTGGATGTTGTTTACCGGCCACTGGTGTCATTGAGGCGACCTTGAGTCCTTGAGAGGAACACAGCTGCCTTTGCGTCTGCCACATTTTGTCATGTCACACCCTTCTGCATACGGTACGTGAAATACGTTGTAATTACAACCATCCATTTTCCTATACACAACATACGTATCATTTTTTGGGGGAGAAATAATCACATGTAGTATTTACATTCTTTGCTCAAAGCGTTGCAGATGCATCTGTCCTGGGATCATTAGCGATCTGTGCAAGACCCCCTTTGCCATGTTCATGCACACATGCATCCTTCATCATTTTAATTGCCCATTTGATTGTTTTTTTTTCCCTTTTTTCGCTTAAGGTTTATGATGAAAAATAAAAATGCATTCACCATAAATGACCTCTGTCAGCCGCTCCTTGTGCAACTCTTCAACAGAGGGGGACTCCGTGGGTGGGTGCAAAATCACCATACAAATGCCAATAATTTACATGTTATGATGCCTTCCCTTCCCCCCCCCCAAAAAAAAAACATTTCACAGAGTATTTTTTGGGGCGTGGGGAGTGGTGCCATGGCCTGTACCAGATGTCACCACTCGTTATACTGATCTGTTGTCAGTTTTGCTCCAAGGATGTTCAATTGGATTCAAATCTGGGTTCTGCTGAAATAGGCTGCTTATGTGCATGTGTTTTTATTTTTATTATTTGTTTTGAATTAATTTGCACAAATGAAGAAAAAATGTATATTTCATTATGGTGGTTTGGCTGTAGAATTTGTAGGCAAAACATGACTTTACGGACAAATAGCGAAAAACGGTCAGCAACCGATGCTTTAAAAATATATCTAATGGCATGGATTAAATACGATAAAGTCTAAATACTGTATACACCAAGCTACGATCCCAGTATGATCTAATTTAAAATTCATTTTACCCTTAAGAATGAATAGCTTGCACACTGAAGACTCTCTGGAACAACCCATGCTAAACTTAGCTTCTCCCCGACTTACAAAGCGTGTCGCTCAGTACATATGTATCACATCAACATACTTCCTTGACACCAATTCCGATGTAGACAAGGCCTTGCTGATTTGACAGCGCAAAAACTATCACAAATAAGTGAGTCGGTGGTCGTTAACCACCTAATATATTTTTATGAATGCTTAAGTCAACGTCTTTTTTTTCGGTTGTACTTGATGTAAATCTTTTTGCGAACCACTACTGTAACATCATAAAATGTGGAAAAACAACGTCTGTGAATATGTTCCATCTGCACAGCAAAGCGGAGCACGATCAATCACACAACCAGTCGGTATTTTGTCTAACCGGGTACAGGTTGACCGGCCATTACGCATCCATCTGTGTCGTTCAACCCACACCGGCCGGCGCGCTTTAACATTCAAAACAGGAAGCTCATTACAGACGCGTGTCGCAGCATAATAACCTTCATCGTGTCCCGTTTCATTTAATAAATAGCTTGTTTATTTTCCACAGAGGCTAGCCGAGCTCATTAGCGATTCCTCGTGCAGGATGTCAATTATTAATCCGCTCATTCGTCGGCCGCTGGGCATTGGAATGCGCAATGCACGGCATACATGCAATGTGGACGTCGTGCGGAGAACAAACGCTTCCCATCCCAGGACACTTTTGACCTTGTGTGTGAGTGGAAAAAGAAGATGGCTTCATGGAAAAAGAACAACCAATAGTGGGTGGCGGTTGGTCCAGCAAAGCTTTCTTCGCTTGCTTGAACACAATCAGCACTACTGACCTGCCTTGTAAATTACATTTGTGAAACGAAACTGAGCTAGTTCCCAACATTCTCTTCTGTCCGCTCGGTTGTGTTTCTCTCGGCTAAACTGCTTTCACTGTGTGTATGCGGTTATTAGAGTTTGATGTCCAATTAGATTTTAGCTTCTGTGTGTTGCTCTGTCAATCTAATCTGCCCCGGGGGCTTTCGAAATCAGTTGTGTTGGCCCATACTTGTAACCTCAACTATATTAGCAACAGGACTGTTTCTTTAGTCAGTCAGATGTTTATATATTTGTCTAGTTTTGCAAATGGCTTCTATCATTGCAACTTGAAAGAGATGCTATGAAGATGCAAACAACTGGTGAACCAAGATGGGGAAAACACTTTGAACAACGATGTAAAATAAATATAGATATGTTTTTGAAAGCCTACTTAGTAGAACAGTAAATCGTCAGAACGATACATTTGGTCTGGGTTCAAAATTCAGTTGAAGCTGCTTTCAACGCTCCACTTTTACCAGTAAAAAAGTTTCAACACCCACACATTTCCCGTTCTCAGTCGAAGACTCTAAAAACCAACATGGATGTTTAATCCCATTAAAAACGCGGAGAACATCCAAGCTTATAGACTTAGCGGCGGAAACCTGTGGTGTGCTTTCATCTCGCACATTTACAAGACTTTATTTGGGTTTCAAGTTGAGCCCAGATTGGATTAGGGCAAGTCGCCGTGTACCTGCTGAAGATGTGGCATTTCGGGCGAAGATTAGCATGTGCTCGCATGGGAAGTTCGTCAGGAGCAGAACGGTTCCGACGAATTATACGATGCGGATTTGGTGCCTCATATGAGACGGCCACGAAGCCCTCACTCACAAAGTTCATCAAGCAGTGCTGTGATCGTGCATTGGTTCACATGTAGCCGCTAGAGGAACACCGTACGATCTACAAACAGCTCATCAAAGGCCGGAGATGCTCGACACAAACGGACGCTCTTCACCGCCAACCTGCCGTGAGTCTTTGAGCTTAAAGAGCGAGCTCCACTAACGAGGTAAACGAGAGCCGGAGGCGTCCAAGCACGAAGGCGGCTTCGGCTCGCTGGACGTTTGGAGATATGTTCTCTCTTTGGAAATGTGTGCTTTGGCTTCTCCGATGACGTCAAAGTGTCGGGAGAATTTAGTCTTTTGTCAACCTAACATACAGTTACATCGATTGATTTTCTTTTTATACTGCCTTACAGTTTGCCCGTACAGCAACGCAAAGCTCCAGCAATCGACTTTTCTGAAAGTCAAATCGACGAAACATGACATCTCCTTTCAATCATGTTGTTGCTAACCGTGAGAATCACTGAAGAGGAAACATTTTTGTTGAAAATCACTGCCCCCAACGTGAATCTCGCCTTTTACTTTGTATTTTCTTGTGGCATAAATTTGGGGCCGATGAAAAATTATTTTTGTGTCGTCTAATCTCAACATCACAAGTTACTGTTTTGTAGCATAACGGTAACTCTTACTCAAGATTAAAAAGCTTCTCATCCAGAAGTGTTTTCTTTTTGCTTTTGTACTCTGGAGCGTCTTTACTTACCGTCGGTACGTTGAAAATTGCGACCAAAAAGGATGATGAGTCACATCCTTTTGCTATGGGGTACTTTTGCGATGCTAAAGGTGGGTAACATGTATGCTAATTTTCATTAGCCCGCTGGGGCCGTTTCACATTATATGTTAGCATTTGGCTGGCTAACTTTTGTTGATTGAAATTAGATGGTTTGGTGTTTGAATTTACCGTTTTGAGTTACTTTTACTTTCCTTTCATCAAAGTGACACATTACAACAATAGTCTACCGTTTCTTCAGTGTGAGAGTGTTGTTTTTTTTAACATGTTTGAATATGTTGCATATGATTTAATATGATTACTTTCCGTTCCCTTTGTTTTCTTCTTGAGCTGCTTTACGTGTCAGATGCCGACTGACAGACGAAAGGCTCAATGTCGGCAAAAGAACGAGACAATGCGCTGACAGCTGAGGGAGGAGGGGTTAGCCAGGCTTCAAGGTCCGTAGACCTTTTCATAATGTTTGTAAACAATAGTCAGCAGGATACTTTTGGGTGGCAAAAAGTGATTGACTACCACTGACCTGAACTGCAAACACGACAAATACTTGGTTGTGCCATCAAATATACTCCAAGAAGGTTTTTTTTTTGATTCCCTAAAAAAATAAACATTAAACCGTTTTTTTATAATGCGTATCGACTTTAACCCTTTCAGGGATAGCAGGTTACACGGTACATTAAAAGTGTTACTTCACATTTCTTCAATGCTCATGTGATGTTCTGTCTCAATTCCCACCACGTCTATTTTTGCATGTAAACACAGAAGAAGAAGAAGCTGTGTTTGCTCGCTACTCTTCAGCACCCCCCGCCTCCAGTGAAGTGCGTTCATGTACCTGAAGGCTGCTCAGCGGGCTGGCTTCACAGCTGTGAAAGGTCATATCTCGCCTGGTGACCTGGCTCAGCCCCTCCACACTCCCACCTTGTCACTCTGCTCCACCGAGAGCATGAAGAAGCACCGTTGTGACCGCGCAGGTGGCAGCTGGGATCTCTTTTTGCCTCTTTGCCGGTCTCAGGTGTTCTGAAACAGCCACAGAGACAGCGTTTCTCTCATATCATTAACCTGACAGCATCGATGCCTCGTCAGTTTTGAAGGAGGAACCAGAATAAATACAAGAAATTTAACAAACAAGAAGATTCCAGTTGCCACGCTTCAACCAATTTGGAGTACAAGGACCTAGAAGACTATGAATGTACACAATGGAAATGGAACAAATGTTATTTTTTTGCTCTGTCCTTTGAAAAGCACAAACACGACATTTTAAAGCGTTTTGTAAGTACTGATTGAAGTGTACAATACTCTCACACACACACACACACGCACAACAGGGGGCGCCACTGCACGCTGTCGATTTCTATTAGTGACGCTCCTGTTAGCATGCTAACAGCCGCTCGGCGGCCCAGTAGAGGATGCCATTACCATGCTCAGCGTGGTGCCGCCGCCACATCGCTAATCAAGCTAGCACGCTCACACAAGTGTGGCTAGCGGCGGCGGCTGATAGCTTTGGTCAGGTGAGCGCAGTCCATTCATGACCTGCTGGGACATTGATTTCGTGTGTGTGTGTGTGTGTGTGTGTGTGTGTGAGAGAGCATATTTCTGGGTGTTTGTGTGTCACAATACAGTGGAATGGACCGCAAAGTGACACTTCAAAATGATTTTCGATGTTCAGGTGTTTGTTTAGAGATAGCGTGTGGCGTGTATTGTGCGAGTGTTTGTGCCGATGTCCGTCCGCGCGCGTGTATGTGTGCCACATCAAATCAATGAAATGGAACAAAACCGGTTGTTTCAAGAATGATTTTAGACGTTCAGGTGTTTGCTCAGAGATAGAATATTGTGTTTGTATATGCCGGTGCGTGCGTGTGTGTGTGTGTGCATGTCAGCATATTTCTGGGTGTTTGTGTGTAAGTGTGTGCGGCGAACAAACAAATGCTTGTAAAATGGTCCTACGATATCACCTCGGGGGAGGATTACTATTCATTGAAACAAGAAACCCTTCAAATAAAGATGAGCAATTAGTGGCGAAGGATCTGCAGAAAAGCCAACATTGACACAAGTGCGATTTTATTCCATCAAAAAAGCTCCAAAACAAACAAAGCTCTGTTACTTTGCTACGTCACATTTTGATATTTTAAAAAATGTCACTTCAGCAGTGTTTCAACTTCTTACACTGACAATGCGCAAGTTTAGCAACGCCTCATCAAAGCATGAGCGTTTTACAACGAGATTGATATCTGAGGAGACAGTGCTTCAATTTTATTTACATGACAATTTTCCTTCAATGGTTTGTGATGACGGTTTCTCATCCCTTTAGTTCCCATGTGAAAATATTTCCGCTGCTCTCTATTGATGGCGCTTCAATCTGATGACCGACGATTGCGTCCAAGGGTAGGTCACCTGCGGCCAGGTCACCTGCGGCCAGCGAGCCTGCACGGCCGCACAACATCCCCTTGAGCTTATTGACAAGTGACAAGTGTTTGACGAATGCTACCGGTACTTTCCGCGCCGCAACATCTCTGCACATTTTCCTCTTCATCATGACTGTCTAATCCCTTTCGGAACGGTTAACTCATTGTGTGTGTGTGTGTGTGTGTGTGTGTGTGTGTGTGTGCGTGTGTTGCAGCTGCCTGGTAAATGTATGAGTCATCCCGTTTGCGGTCCCAAGAGCAGAGAATTCCATTAGTTTCCCTCCTCCACCCATCACGGCAG
>CAAKHF010023980.1:5561-19209 GCA_901007745.1 Hippocampus kuda | reverse complement strand
ACGTTTGAGGGCTGCTCAGTTCGGTTCGACGCTCTTCGTTCGTTTTGTGAATTACGACGCTCGCCTGCAGGTGCCTGGAATAAATGTCATTCATTACATTGACTTGTTTTTGTGCATCAGTGTGTGTGTGTGTGTGTGTGTGTGTGTGTGTGTGTGTGTGTGTGTGTGTGTGTGTGTGTGTGTGTGTGTGTGTGTGTGTGTGTGTGTGTGTGTGTGTGTGTGCGGTTGTAAGCATATTCAGGTTGAATGAATGATGTTGATTTTTTTCATTCCAAAATTTTTTGATGTGGATAATTTTCTGCTAAAACAAAACAAAAATTACAACCCGATTTATAATTTGACAAGATACTGGATACGTACAATTTACAAAGTCTATCATCGTGGTTAAAATTGTGAAATAACATACCCATAATTTATCAATACATTTCCATAAATGATTCAAATATCCACTATCACGTTTGTTCAAATGTGAGATTAAATTATCGTCTGGCAACTACAAAGAAGCGAAGAACTATTAATCCTTACCGATTTAAACTTTATTTTGGCTTTCAACAAATATAATAAAATAGCTACTTTCGTAACGAAATCAGTTCATAAAATATTAAAATTCACAGTACAGTACTCGAAATGCGTTCGACATTTAAAAACAAACAAACTCGCTTTTTCTTTTTCAATGTCAGCTGTAAACCTGTTCAAATATGCCTTTTGGTCTCACTTGCTCGGACGCGTAGGAATCTCGATGAACATAAAAATATAATTCATACTTAATTGATTTATGTACATGGGCATCATTTTGCCAGAACAGTGCAGCAGACAAAATAAATATTGTCATCATTGACGGGACGTCATGACACGGGAATATGTCACGCCCGATGCGTGACACTTATGAACTCACAAATGCCAAGAAACGTGAGATAAATCTGTGAGAAAACGAAAAAATAAAGTGCACGATTGGTGCGTCTACACAGCCTGCAAAACGGGTGCTCCAGTTGCCCACGCAGGGGCAGCCTTGAGCCTGAATTGGACTCACAGCACGGCCGAGTCAAAAGGAGAGTTGGCGTGGGGATCGCTCGGAAGACGCAACATGTTCGGGACATCACCACGCCAACCCATACTCATGAAACATGTGTACAGTTCAGTGTTGATTAGTCCGTAAATTAAATGCCGACAAACTGATAGACAGACAGGCAGACAGAAAGACAAATAGAGATAGATAGCTAGATAGCTAGATAGCTAGATAGATAGATAGCTAGATAGATAGATAGATAGATAGATAGATAGATAGATAGATAGATAGATAGATAGATAGATAGATAGATAGATAGATAGATAGATAGATAGATAGATAGATAGATAGAGTTGATAACAGTAATGAAGGTGGTGTTTGTGGCTCAAGGCCGCCATTTGTGATGACATAATAATCCTATACACCGTTTATGTAAATGTATCTCTAGTGTGCGCTTGCTAGAATACAAACTAAACAATAGTAAGACCGTTTCAAAGGAGTTCACTCTATGCAGGTGACAATCTTTGGTCGCATGTTGAGCTCTCGTGGTCACACCGAAAGAGCACGAGGACGTGTTGTCTTCCAAATGGACCTCTTGACGGATTTTTGAAGGTGAGGAGAAAATGAGGAAAGCATGTAGCGCTGGTGGCGTGGTCCCACCTTCTGGTGGCTCGGTCAGCCGACGGTTCCTTGCTCTCCTCCGCCTCCTCTTTCCCTTCCTCGAATTCAAGTCAAGAGTCCGGCTCCCATTGGAGGGTGGCGCGCCACGATCCCGCCTATGGGCGCACGTCACCGCGCGCTATAAGCATAAAGCTCAGGCTGGCTGCAAGCGCAGTCTGCTTGATGCTAGAGTTGAGGCGCGAGAGAAAGCGCGAGAGAGCCGCGTGAAATCTCTGCGGTGCAGAGCTGGAAAAAGCAGCTTCTCGGCGAAAATCAGACGCCCTATTTAATCTGCTCACTCGCTCCCTTTATTTTTTTTCCTGGAGAAAAAAAAAAAAGAGGACTTACCAAGAAGTTGCAACGAGGACTGGTTCCCGTCTCGGCGAGCAAACTTGGTATTTCTTTCCCGTTCTTATTGATGTTTTGAAAGTTGTTGTGAATGCACATCGACTGAAGGGACTGCTTGTGCACAGAGGCCGCTTGCTTTCGTTCTGTTCTACCTTCTGCCTGGTTGTCAGCGCCAGAGTAGAAGTCTACATGATGCAAACAGTGAGCAGAGTTTAGTCTGAAAGTTTTTTTTTTTTTGTTCCCCCCCTCCTGCGCTTTTTTTTTTTTTTTTTCCTCAAGGTACTTCATGCTACAGCAAGTCACCGCGCAGCGCTGGATGAACCAAAAGAACAACTGCATGAAACAAGAAAGGAGAGAAGAGACGCTGATTCCCAAATCCGTTTTGGCGACGCTCGCAAGCTCCTTTGCGTACCTGCAAAAGAGTCGCGACGGCAGCATGAGCGCAGAGTTGAGCATGGGCCCGGAGTTACCCAGCAGCCCTCTGGCTCTGGAATATGTCAACGATTTTGACCTGATGAAGTTTGACGTCAAGAAGGAGGGTTTGGCCGGCCTGGAACGCGGAGGAGTGCGTCAGTGCAACCGCCTCCAACCGCAAGGCTCCGTGTCGTCCACGCCGATCAGCACGCCTTGCAGTTCGGTGCCTTCGTCGCCCAGCTTCAGCCCCACGGAGCAAAAGAACCACCTGGAGGAGTTGTACTGGCTTCCCGGCGGCGGCTACCACCAGCAGATGGACCCCCAGACTCTCAGCCTCACGCCCGAGGACGCAGTGGAGGCCCTGATCGGTGCCACGAGCCACGGCCATCCCGCGCCGCCGCCGCCGCCGCCGCCGCCGCACGTCCAGCAGCAGCTGCAGCAGCAACAGCAGCACCAAGGCGCCTTCGAGGGCTACAGGGGTCCGCATCACCACCACGGCCACCACGGCCACGGCCACGGCCAGCCTCACCACCACCCGTATGCGGGGGCTATGAGCCACCACGCCGAGGAGCTGTCAGCTCACCCGGGGGCGCACGGCCACCCGCACGGCCAGCATCATCATCACGGCAACAACAACAACAACAACAACAACCAGGACCCCGACAGCCCGTCCCCGGTGTCCCCGGAGGCCCACCCGACGCTCCACCACCACCACCGCCACCATCACCACCACCACCACCACCATCCGCACGGCCACTTGGGCCAGTCGGCGGCACACCACGGCTCGGCGGGCGGCGGCGGCGGCGGCGGCGGCGGCGGCGGGCTCAGCGTGGAGGAGCGCTTCTCGGACGACCAGCTGGTGTCCATGTCGGTGCGGGAGCTCAACAGACACCTGCGCGGCTTCACCAAGGACGAGGTCATCCGCCTCAAACAAAAGCGCAGGACCCTGAAGAATCGCGGCTACGCGCAGTCGTGCAGGTTCAAGCGGGTGCAGCAGAAGCACGTGCTGGAGAACGAGAAGACGCAGCTGATGAACCAGGTGGAGCAGCTCAAGGCAGAAATCAGCCGCCTGGCCAGGGAGAGGGACGCCTACAAACTCAAGTGCGAGAAACTCGCCGGCTCGGGATCGGGGCCCAGCGGCGGCTTCCGCGAGGCGGGCTCGACCAGCGACAACCCCTCCTCGCCAGAGTTCTTCATGTGAGTTGTTTTCCCAGGACCACGGACGACCGAGACACGGCACTCACCCCCCAACACGAATTGACTGATGACAACACTGACAAGAAAGCGATTAGGACGACAAATACATCCACATGTAATCACGTGTCCATCCAGGCGTCCACCGAGGTGTCGTTGGCAGCGTCTTTGTCAACTAGACTTGCTCGTTGATGCCACTTTGCAATTCCCTCCTCCGAGAAAATAATCGCCAGATGAACTGTGGCCCTCCTCGAGGCTTTTACCACATAATCTTGCTGTTAAATGGTGGAGCACGCAGGCTCAGCAAGGAGGCCTGGCGTCGACAAAACAAAACAAACAAAAAATAAAACAAAAAAACAAGCAAGACTCCACTTTATGCAAATCTGTCGACTAGCCAGACACCGGGGAGGACATTTTATGCAACATCTCATTGATTTCTTGCCTGCTTGGTTAATTATATTCCAATATATAGAGAAACAAACGAAAACATGCATAAAATATTAATCCTGCATGCTGGACATGTACGGTAATAATTTCTATTTTGTACTTTCATTATCTCGTGTATATTAATAAGAGCATGTTGTTGATCTGCGCTTCTCCATATCGTTTTTGGGGAGGGATCGAGAAAAGCAGCGGGGACAGAACAGCAGGACTGCCTGTGCAGCATCATATAGCGTCATATGCTCGCGGCCGGCGGGGAAGGCTGAGGGGAATGATTTGGGCTTGTAAATATTACGCAACCGCAAAACTGCACAAGATCGAGGAGGCTGGTTTGAACTTCTTTCTTTCTTTGTGTTACGTTTCTCATTTATATTTTTTACGTTCAATTGTCATTTCTCACTTGCGGGACTGACTGAGAGAGGAGTGCACTTTTGTTCCATGTTTGTCTGTTGAGTTGGAGACAACAACAACAAACTTTGCGGCGAGTGCACTTTTGGATGATGACTTTTTTTTTTTTTTTTCAGGGGAGCAAGTTTTCATTTTGACATTTGCACTGACCCCCCCTCCGGGAAAACAATTCGATGCTTTAAGATTGAAGTGCAAAAATAAATATTGACCGGAGTTTATGACGACGTTGTCTTTTCGGGGGACGCAGATTACACGATTGTCTATTGACTCATTAACAGACACACTCAGGGTGAGAATTTGGACAGGCAATAATATTTAAAAATGACGTCATATTTCTACCCCCTTTACCTTGTGATTTGGTTGATTGTGAACAGAAATCATCAAAATAATTTCGATTGACAGCCATTTGTAGCATCATTAGCGCAGCAAAGATTCATATATTGTATTGCAGCGTTTTTCTTATTTAGGTATGTCGTGATGCAAAGTTTGTCATTCTTGTTGTGTTTTCCTGATTTTTTTTTTTTCTGCAGGTCAGGGAAAAAAGGGGATTCGGGTGGTGCAAATGCTCAAAATGAAAATATTTTATATGTTATTACGTGCTGATTTGATTTGTTTGTGTTATTATTTTATGATTCTGGTTCTGCTGGCCAGATGCATAGTTACATAAAGTTTTTATTTTAATGATTTAAATTAACAGATTGTCAGATCATATCGAATAAGCATGGTGCTTGCATTTGAAAGTATTGTTGAAAAGTCATGCATTTATCAATCTTTGGTTTTCTTGATTCAACTGTGTTGAAATCGAACTGAAACTGCAGCAGCGGGTTGTTGTTTTGTTTTCAGCATTGCCATGTACTTTGTCATGTTGGGGATCAATTTTCAATCCTGTTTCTATGAATAATATAGTTAAACACTTAAATTTGAACTGTTCCATTCAGGCTGGTTTCTGTTTTGTCTTATTTTGGGGTTGTTTTTGGAAGAAATTGTTTCCTATTTTGCTTATTAAAGTCATTGAAATGGCAATATTCCATCTCAGACTTTGTACTATAGCAAGTCATTCATTTAATTCGATTTTACTGCACATCGTCATCATTTTAATACATTACAATAAACTGCTGTTACAGCGGTGATGATTCGGTAGTCACAAACAAGAACTTTTGAATATCCTACACTTGATTTTCCACAGCTATCGCACATAACTTGTACATGATGTGTTTCTGGATGTGTCGGGCCGGGTGGGGGTCGGGGGTGCGGGGCGCCGTTTGTGGCTCATGCTACCGGCCTCTGCTGACTTGTGCACAAACCTCCGCGAGATCTTGACCTTGCAACAGAGGAAAAATAAGATCAACCCCCTGGATTTACGTTGAGGTGAGGAATCCTTTTGGGGGTCGTGCATGGCTTTGAATACACTTAGAAGCTCAACCTGGTATGTTGGAGGGGAAAAAAACCCCAAGGTGCTATTTCTCATCGCCTGCTGAGATGATACGAATGCGATCATATGTGGCCCATTTTTATTGTTAAAACTGATGACAATTATAAGTGACGTGAGGCTATACACACATTATTCGCGCATTGCTGAGTGCATTTTTTTATCGTGAATGTGTGGTGATTCAACTGCATGAAATTGTCAACACGCGCACAACTAGCGCACGTTAAAAAGCAGCAAAAGTAGCAAGTTTTGCTGTGAGATCCTGGTGTCGGAGTATTATCTGACCCGTGTCTGCACATTCGCTCGGACGACGAGAAGGGGAATCGGAGAGGCAGTAGTTTACATTCTCCGTCCCAGTTCTGCAGTCTGGGAGCAGTGGCGCAGCTGTATGGGCTGAACCAGGACAAACGGGTTCCCACACTCTTCCACGTAGTGTTGAGTGATCAACACTGAAGGAAAAAGGGGAAGGTTTGTTGTCTTTTCTGAATATGCACCTTATACACACACACACACACACACACACACACACACACACACACACACACACACACACACACACACACACACACACACACACACATATATATATATATATGTGTGTGTGTGTGTGTGTGTGTGTGTGTGTGTGTGTGTGTGTGTTTAGGTTTTTTTTGGGGTTTGCTATGTGCTGATGCTGATGCTTACAGCACTCAATTTAGTCTTGCAGTTAAAAGTGGAAGTTTAAATTATTATTATTATTTACATTCAAATTTTTCTTTTTCCATTTATGCCAGTGACATAATAGTAGTATAGGCAAAATAAATATATTTCTTTTGACTTGGATGACCAAAGGTACAACCAAACCGTATAGCCCACTGTTGCCATTCATCCAACCTAATAAGTCATTGTTACCTGCAAGTAAATCAGCTTTGTGTTGTTCAACTATACAACTATCCTGCGATTGTCTGGCCACCAATTCAGGGTGTCCCCAGCCTACTGCCCAAACACAGCTGGGATAGGCTCAAGCACGACTCTTGTGAGGATAAGCGGATTGTAAAATGTATTGATGTATGTTTTTTGGTTTACCATGAGGTTTTTCTTCCTCAAAATACTTGCCTTGATTCTACAGGTTAGCAAACATCGATTCTATAATTACTCTAATTAATAACAGCTCAATTTATTAAATAAGTCAATAATGTATGATGCACATAAACTAAGACCATTACTCTCGACTTAAAGATAGTTATGTGTGAATTAGCTCACCTCAGGGATAAAGTAAATTCACTTTTTCAGGAACATCAACACACCCAATTGTCATCTATTTGACTCTCCACACCACCGCACTGGATTTCAAAAGAAACGAGCAAGATGTTCCTTTCATCTTTCATTTGAGGAGATTTACAGTACACCCAAATCGGGTAACCGCTGTAGGAATTGGAAACGTTAGTCGCACTATATTTCTCCCAGTTTTTATGATGGGGGCGGGCTAACTCCATGCGAGCATCAAATATCCTCAGATTAAACCAAGTCCATGAGAAACAAAGCACTTCAGTCATGAACATAGTAATTTCCAGCTACTTGTAATTCCAATGTTCGTTTTCTGTCCCAGAGATCTTGCGTTGGCTGTACTATATAAAGACTGCCATCGCTATATAAAGTAGCGATGGCATACGATGCTGATGCTGATGGACACGCCATCAGACATCAACATGATGGGTATAACTCAGATGTCATCATGCGCCGCCGTAACTATGCATGCCGCCATTTTGGGTTAGCGCTTATGACGGGGTGCGAAAACAGTTGTACGAAAGGAATGAACATAATCAATTCGCACCAAACCAAAACAGTTGAACAACTGGATTTGATTGTTTTCAATTCATATATATATATATATATATATATATATATATATATATATATATACACACACACACACACACACACACACACACACACACACACACACACACACACACACATATTCTCCACACAGTCACGTATATTATGACGACACCTCCGACTCATTTGTATTCTGTATTGTAGTATCTCAACTTGGCAACAGAATCACCGACGCACGCGCACGACCTGGTTTTGCAATTTTCCTCATAAAAGTGAACGATCCAGCAGAAGAGTTTCGCTCCATGTTGTGAAACTGTAGAACAAGAGCAAAGAGGAACAAAGGTGACAGGGGAGAGTAGACGAGAGCACAAGGCTCAGCTCAGCGGAAGAGCCAAGGACACGGTGACCATGCGTTCGTAATGATTTTAGTCTCCGATCACACATTCATGCCCCCCTGCAGAGATCCTATCTGCATTCAGGCTCCTCATCCTCTCCTCAGCAGCAGCAGCAGCAGCAGCAGCAGCACCGCTAACGGGAGCCCAGACTCTTCAGACCAGTTTTCAAAACGTGAGGTCGTCCACTCCCCAAGTCTTGACTGTGCTAATGTTTGCATATTTCACCCTGTTTGACCCCTGTCTCCAAACAGCATGAGCTCATTTGGCACTTGCATAATTAGCAAGATGCTCATTCTACAATATGCATTCCTAGAGTCCACGTGTGGTTAGTTTAATTGCTGGTTCTAATTTTTTCTGTAAACACTCACACAGAGAACCAGTCCAGGTCCCCACCACAAGAACGGTCCAACTGAGCTTTCTGCTTGCAAATTGAGATGATTCCTTTGGAGATTAACATGAGTGGGCAGAGGAACAAAAAATTCTAATACAGTAGGTTTGGGGTTTTCATTATACTTCAGTTTCTATGTTGTTTTTATTTTTTTCCCCCTGAATTCAATTTTAAAAATAGATTTTTTTTTATTTTTTAGTTTTTTTCAAGTTTTTGGTCAAATGCTTAATTACAGTTTTTTTTAGTTTGAGTTTTTTTGCAGTATGGTGTATTTGTCAGGTGGGAGTTTAAATAAAGTAACAGTAAGTTTTGTTCATTAAAAAGTCAGAAAAGATAAAGATAACATAAGAAGATGAAAAGGATATTAACTTACTAACATTAAATTATAACCATCAATAAACTCCGTTTAGTGACATAAAAAAATGAGACCAAGAGAAATCATTTCAAATATTACTCCATTATTAATGTGACCTATAGTGTACCACTCCATTGAAAAATAGGAAACCTTTTTGAGCTGGGTCGTAAAATTAAACTGAGATGAGGTGATGATTTTCACAAGTGTGCAAACAATCATATAATTGGGGATATGGTCATGTTCATATTTACCACAGTTTAACTCATGGAATGCGAGTCAACACACACCTATCACCATTCAAAGTTTCCCTGCTTAACCCTACAACAGTTCAGTTGTTCTAGCGGGCTTGTCCTGACTTTTTTCCTGGCAGAAGCCCGAAGATTAAGTGATTAAACTTACTGCTATTTGACACTGTTTATAATTCCCTCCACATGGCCTATAAGGTTCCAATCGCAGCAAAATAAAAAAAAAAAACAGCCCCAAAGCATGACGCTGCCACCACTATGCTTCACTCTAGGTGTGTTCTTTTGGTGAGGAGCAGTCTTGTGTGTGTGCCCAACATACCTTTTGGAAATATGGCCAAAAAGTTCAACCTTGGTTTCATCGGACCACAACCAGCTAACCAGTGCGTTCTCCAGTTTATGGTATTTCTGCATGTTTACTCACCAGTCACAGGGACCTGCTTCCATGACTAAGCATTTGCTTTTGTCTGAGATGTAATCATAATCAAAAAACCCAAATGGGCCTCTGCTGTTTACTCGCCACTTTTGTCACTGTGCTGTTATGCTATAGGCCTCATTGTCAATGGGTTACGTCAATTTTCGACATCGAGGTGCAACTGTACAACTGTCGGAAAACCGACAGCTCAGTGTTTTACATTTGAAATAATCACAAAAAAGCTTACCAAGACAAAAACAAAAAAACATTTTTGCGACAGTCATTAGTCATTTAGGTAGTTCTGTGACCATAAATTGTACAATGCCGTTTTAATTATTTTTTTCCCCCCTAAAGCATTTTTTGTGTTTATTTTATATCATCAATAAAAATATATATTTTTTTAGTTTTATTTTTCATTATTTGGTTGGTTTTCATTTTCATGATGATAACCTTGGTGCGGAGCATCCATGTGTCGGGCTGCGGCCTTCCATTGGGGCGTTTGCATATTTGCCTTTCCCTCCCACATTCCAAGGTCATGCATGTTAGGTTCTTTGAAACCTCTTAATTGCCCTTCAGGACTCGCTTTTTGTTGACAGTGCACCTGTGTTGTGGCACAAATGCCAGTGGATCCAAATTTTCTAGGAGTGCAAGGCTTGCTGCACACATATGCTAATTTGCCGACCGCTCTCTGCCAAGCTAGGCGGACCGGCATAGCAGAGACAATTTGATGGCAGAGAGTCAATCTAAACCTCATGCCTGCTCTGACTACATCTACCACTGGACCTGGGTGGACCGCTGATCTAACACAACATATTTCATTCATAAATATGTGAAGAGTAGGGTTCAAATTACCCTCTGAATCATTGTATTATTATTATTTTTTAAATCATCCCATTAGCGGCACCAATATAGGTGAGTGGGCACCAAACGATCGGGGTGGGGTGCTGTCTCTAAGTGCCCACTTCACGGAGCAGATGTTTTTTCCGCCATGTTGAGACACTAATGCACAACCAGTGCACGTCGTTGGCCATGATTGAAGCCTGCAATTTCCACTCCCACAATGGCGCAGGGTTCCTTCTCCCAGATCTTCCGGCCTGCACTGAACCGCTGAATTCATAATCATCTCTCTTCAGTTTGTGGTAACTTTCAACTCACCTGCACTCCTTCAGCAGGGACTCGTGCACCAGTAGCAGGTCGTAGCGGCTTCACTGCAAACACAAAATGACCAATGTGCTTGTGAACACCAAGTTTAATTTAGCTTGGACTTTTATATGAAGGCATTTCCAACTGTATGCTTAACGTTCATGCACTGAATATTATGTTTGAATTAAACCAGGGGTGTCCAAAGTCGGTCCTCAAGGGCCGCTGTCCTGCCTGTTTTCCAGCTCTCCCAGCAGCAGCACACCTGATTCAAATCATCAGGATCGCTCCAATGCTGCTTCAGAGCTGGCTGATGAGCTGATCATCTGAATCAGGTGTGTTGCAGGTGGGAGAGCTGGAAAACAGGCAGGACAGTGGCCCTCCAGGCCCATAGCTGGACATGTCTGAATTAAACGAAACTAAATCCTCACACTGATGCACTCCAAAAATGTCATATCAAACTTATTCAGACTCCTCCCAAAACAACATAAATGTTTTGTGCTCACGTTTTACTTGATGCATGATGTCAAGAGATTTCAATCTCTCCTCATTTGAGCCACTGCAGTCCCTCTTTTGCAATGCATTTGTACCTTCTTGGTCGTAACAACACCATAGTAGCTATGATAGACACATATGGCCACAGCAAGTCGATAAAAGTGACCCTCCCATACACCTCTGCTTCCGGGATGTGAAACATTATTCTGGGTGGGATTAATCCTCATCTGGCCGCCGTGTGGCTGAGGCCAGCAGGGGAAGATAAGAGAAAACACCACGTGGTCAATAATATGCTTGAACAGAAAAGACACTTCACTTGAAGAAGAAGTGGTCGCAGTGCATCAATTCAGGACACACGCAAAGTCCATGGTGGTGTTTAACACTGTCCTCAACACAAAGAGATTTATAGAAAGTCGCAAATAATTAGCTTTTGGATTTGAACGTGATTTTAACATGATTTGTGATGTTGTGAAAGTACAGTAAGTGTTTGAGATTTGGATGACCTTTTGTAGGAGTGGTACCAAAAATTCAAAATGTTATCAAACAAGATCATTCATTTTACTACACATTTCTCATCTCTTACTCACCCGTTCCAAACACAGAACACATGGCGCATGTGAACACAGTGTGTTCTGGGTGCATGTGTGCCAACCTCTGCCCTGTCGAACGTCCCTCGCCTGGGAGGTAAATAATTGAATGGATCCATTAATAAATAAAGTGCAGGGGGGAGACGGGAGCAGGCGGTAGAAGGGTTAGTCATTTTTACAGTCACCAAGCGGTGAGTGGGGCGTTAGCGAACGTGCTTCCACTCCCTCCTTGCTCACTCCCACTCTGGCATGAGCTGCAGTAGATCCCGGGCTCAGAGCAGGACATGCCATTTTAACACACATCCTCCCCTTATCCATCAGGACAAGGCAACTTCCTGTTAGGATAGTGGAGGGTGATATCTGGCGGACTTTATACCTTCGACCCGACCAATAGTTTTACAGTAAGGGCCTTGGTAATGTTCAGTTGGCGGGTGTTATTCTCACATGACATTGCCTGCTATTTTCATAGAAAAACTTGCCAAGGGACCACTGAGCGGAGAAGAGAAAAGGAAGTGGTGGTTTCAAAGCATGCATGTTGAATTTTAATACAATTCATTATCAACCTATGAAAAGCTTCAGTAGTTGTCTAAAGATTACCCCGACTCCTTCGTCCCCATATACTCTTTAAGTATCCGTTTTCGGTGTCTCGCGCTGCCGTGGCTGGCAAAACAGACATGGGCGTGGACTTCTACAGCGCGCTTGTTGTTTTGTTTCTGGTGTATTTATAGAGCAACGTAACATCCGCTTGTGACGTATGCCGCGTTAATCTCGCGAGAAAAAAAATTAATCCCGTTAAAATTCATTTAAATTAATGCCAATAAAAACGCGCTAAACTGTCAGCTCTAACATATATATATATATATATATATATATATATATATATATATATATATATATATATATATATATATATATATATATATATATATATGTGTGTGTGTGTCAAAGTTCTGTGATTGGCTGGCAACCAGTTGAGGGTGTCCCCCGATAGGCTCCAGCACGACCCTTGTGAGGATAAACAGATCAGAAAATGGATGGATGGATGGATGGATGGATATATCAAAGTCCAACAACTAAATGAAAACATGTTGCCCTGAAATCCCAGCTCTGAATGCAAACATGCACCCCTTTCTCGACATCAATTCTCTATTAATGCTCAGCTTTCTTTCTGACTCTTTCAAATCTGCTCCTCTTGTTTTCTCTTTCTGTAGGCCTTCTTCTATATTTTACAGCCTGATCTCTATTTAGATTTCCTCGTTTGGAGTTGCCACAACGCTCCCTGCTGCCAACATCTGTAAGTGGTTTGGAGGCAAGAGACACGATGGAAAAACATAAAAAAAGAAAAGAAAAGAAAAGAAAAGAAAAGAGAGAGCAGGACTCTGTTCTACAACTGCTGGAATGGAGGCTGTGTAAGGGATCGAAACTGCTCTGGGATCAGAGGCCTGCTCGGGAGCTGGGCCAGGCTCAAATTAAAAAGGTTGGCAGTGATGCGTGTTATATCTGCGAGGAGATACATGTTAGTAGAAAATTGCTGCTATCATTTACTCTTGAGGCAGTCTTCATATTCCTGCGCAGTATTTAACAGAAACATACAAGCCACACGAGACGATACTTTAGACCGACGGCGGGAGAATGGCGTTGTTGGGACGTAGTCGTTTAAGGTTTACTGGGGATTGACCTTCATCACGTGTCAGGTTTTAGGCAGATTGGACTTGAGCTGCAGCACTTTTAAAGAGATTATGTTATTGTAAGAGATTAGAGGAAGTAGATACATTGAAGGGAGCTAATGAGGGAGCTCTCCCCTCCCTAGCTGCATGCCGGCTTAATGCATTGCTCACTGTCCTGTTGGTAATGCACACTACAATGCTATTATTGTGCTATTAGAGGCCTTCCAGTGTCGTATTATTTATTTA
>CAAKHF010023978.1:58778-80505 GCA_901007745.1 Hippocampus kuda | reverse complement strand
CAAGCGAGTGACAGAGGGTTCATGGGTAGCCTTGTTTGTAATAACTTCTTTTGTGTGTGTGCTCTCTCACAACGGGTACTTTTTGTCTTTTAAACATATGCTAATGTTGTTATCGCGCCGCATCCAATCCTGTTTTAACAGTGCCGAAACCTTAAAAGATGTCTTTCTGTCATTTGTCACACTGCAGTAAGGCTCACCCCGTGTGTGCGAGGATAAGACATTTTATATGTCAAAACCCACAACCTCCAATTGTTTACTCATTTCAATATCAATGTGCACTAAATCTCATATGGAATTGTATGCTTTTATCTGACTTTGGCCCATCATATGCATCCTTCAATGCGCATCATCTTTCCTTGTTTTAAAAAGACAACAATCATGTAACTAACTGTCAGCGATTCTTAACTACATCGCTATCATATTGAGAGGAGCGCGTTCAAAAGAGAGCCAGCTAATTGATTGTAGCTGCATTAGCTTGATGAGCTTTGCATGCACACTTGCGTTTCATACCGTGCCCACTTTTTGGACCTAATCCATTTTGTCTCACTACCGTCTGCAGTTTGGCCAAGCTTGTAGTCAGCAAAGCTCCCCTTGCTTTACGCTCCAAGTCCACATTTTCCACTTGCTATTTTTTAATCTATCACACAAAGAATTGCCCCTCCCCCTGAAAAAACAAAACCAAGATGCAAACACACACACACACACACACACACACACGCACACACACACACACACACACACACACTATACAGGGTGCACCAAATTAGGCATCAAGGACATAAAGGGAGCGATTCAATAATTACAGCTGTATTTTCAATATAATTATATCATTAGAGAAGCAGTCGTAAAGGGGGAAAAAATGCAACATAATTTGATAGCGACAGAGTTGACAAGAAAGCTAATGTTAAAACAACGTTGACCACAAAATCATTGATGACACATTTTTTGCTAAAACAATGCTAACAAAAGGGCAAGACTCCAAGAAAGAGATATGCATTAAACAAAATCTTTCATAATAATTTGTACAATGGAGAAACTTAAAGTCATTGGTAATCCTACTGCTTAAAACGGTGCTAACAGCATGAAATGTTGCTTCAACTGTGGCAACAATATTCAAACGGATTTGTACAGTCAACCAAGACATTTCAGTCATTACTGGACTATATATGTTGATGCTAAAAACAAAGGAATTGACCTTCAACTGTGAGAAGGCTCTAAGAGACAGGTTCTTGTTGTAACATTCTTCATAAATAGGATTTGTACAATAGAAGACATTCTGACCGCGCTAGTGGACTTGGTATGCTAATGCTAAGAACAATGCTAACAAGAAAGCAATGCATTTCCATAATCATTTGCCTGAAACTGTGGTGAAGACTCATAAAGCAACATGCTTCATAGTACAGTATTATTTGTCTACAAGAGGACATGGATACTGAATGCTAATGCTACAAACAACGCTAGCAACAAAGTGACAAATTTTCCTTCACAACAGGTCTCAGGATGTGTTGTGTGAATGTCGCAACAGCCTTTAGAATAAGATTTCTACAGTATCAGAGGCTTTACCTATTGGTAACAATAATGGGGAGAAAAGTCAACAAATTTCACATTTTGAACAAATAAATTTGGTTTTCAGAACCATAATATGAGTTGTAGGGTCCAAGTTGATTTTTCAGCCATTGGTAGACTCAAAAAGGATTATGCGCAACACAATGTGATGCCTTTCAAACAGAGAAGACTCAATATCTTTTGACCACTACAGTATAGTAGTTGTTTATCTTGATGACTTCTGAATGGTAAGGCTAATGCTAAAAACGATGCTAACAACAACAATTTTCATCACACTGTGGAGAAGACCCATAAATATAATTTCCAGGCACAAGTGGAATTGGAATGCTGATGCTAAAAACAATACTAACAACAATTAATAACACCATCGTGTAACGTTAAGAGTTTCCACTGTAATTAAAAATGAAGCTGAGTGGTTGTACGCATGTGGTTAACATTTGCGTCTTTAAGTAGGAATTTGAGGATTACGATGCAAGATTGAGAAGGAAGCGTGACGTGAGCCAGATTATGATCAAAGACTGGCATCAGATTAAACGCCATTACAGTGTGCCGCCATTGTCTATGGACTGTAACGCGATTTAAGCACGGCGCCGTCATTTATTTCCAGCCTTCCACTCGGCAGCTAATAAAAGTCACGCGGATAAAAAGGTGAAAAAATATGACAGAATTGGAAGCGAGAGGGAGGGAATGAGAGAGACAAAAAGAGACAGAGCGAGAGAAAGGACGAGCCAAGTATCCACTCTGCATGTTTGACTTTATTGTTGACTTTATTATTTTATGCCTCCCATTACGCTCCGCTTTCACGCATCAGGCAGGAGCAAACAACCCGTGAATGGTTAACTTTCCCCCCACGTCAAGGTCGCATGTGGCATACAGTACCGTGGTGTTTAGAAATAAGACTTTCAAAGCATAAAATGTCTCCTAAAAAGGAAATGAACTGCCATTTTTTTCCCCAGATATCCTGCAAATTTGACACCGAGCCCAATTGTGTGTCGAGGACAAATCAGAACACAGTAAGTATCAGAATTTCATAAAACGATATCACAAAATTGAAGCACCTGAGAAATCATCAAGATTTACACTCATGTCTGCCTTTTACACAGAACACAGTGAAGCAAGAAAATGCAACCGTGCACTTTCAAAACTGAGATCCTGTAAAACTGACGTAAATTCAACTTTGATTCAGCTACGCTACTATATGGCTGCATCCTCATTTCTTGCCTTGTCCACTCGACACAGCAGATGTTGCCTCTCGTGGTTATCAGGAATTTTCCACAAATAGTAATTAGGTTTTTTTAAGGTTTAAGTTCACTCACTGGTCCTCTTGACAAAATGAGATTTTTCCATCTGAGATAGTTTTGGTCCAACTTAATAAAATGCACATGGTAACATTTAACTCAGGAGTCCGCAACCTTTAATACCCAAAGGGCAATTTTGGCAGTACCCCCCTTCCCTCCCCAAAAAATGCTTTTGACATTTAAAGTGGGGCTAATATTGCTTATCATTGTGTATATACTGTATGTATGTAAAAATCTGTACTGTGTTGCATTTATGAAATTAATGCTACAGGGAACACACATTTTATTTCTGCGTGCAACGAAAGCATCTTTAAACTTTCCTGAGAATGCTGAATAGTTCAAACAAAAAGAGCACACATGCATGAGGGAAATATAAATAACCAAAATTGACGTGACAAACAGTTGACGTGAATTAAGCTTGCAACCAAATAAGACAAAAGGAGGAAGGCAGAGAGCCACGAATCAAAAATCACTCAACCGAAAACCTACACAAGGCAGCAAACGGTTAACAAATTCACAGCGATACTGACAAGCAAAGAGGAAAGTAGCTACTGTCAGAAAACAAGACGGATGTGGAACACGCGTGAGAGGAGCAAAATGCTGGAGCAACGATGATAAGCAAGGAACAATAACTCAGCACTTTGCGATCAATTGCAATCAGATTGCAATTGCATCAGGTGTGGCGCGGGAGACTCCGCCCACCGACGCTCGCCACGTAAAGTGCAACAGGAAGAGAAGCGGAAAAAAACCCAAAGTAGGGCAGCAGCAAAACAGGATTGAGGCAACAACACTTGGTGGAAGCTTATTTTCAAATAAGTCACTGTTGATTCGAGTCCTGCTCGGTGTCATGAAAATAAACACGGACTTAAATTATCCACCTGCAGCAAACCGTATTCTGTGTTCGGTCAACATTTTTATCACATGTGGAGCCTTCAGTCAGCTGTCATCTTGAGCTTATCATATATATATATATATATATATATATATATATATATATATATCAACAGATCTTGGCACCAAGTGTCAAAGAACTGCGCTTTTGCTGCGTATTTTGAACAATTTTCTAATTTAAAATTACATTTGAAAAGCAAACAAAGTGATTTCAATGTTTTAATTATTGGGAGTATTTTTCCCAGTGAGGCACAACAGATGGATGAAAGAGTCCCCGGTGGCAAAGAGGCAAAGGTTGCAGACCCCTTGGTTTAACTTATCTCTTCTAAAATCAAAATGACCACGAGTTGTGTTATATGAAAGGGATAATGGTCTACATTCAGCGGAAAATTCCATTTCAGATGGAGAGGCAGAGCTTTTTTTGGGCGGTTGTGTAGTATTCTTTTCACTGAAACAAGTGCTCACTTAACCACAAAAAGGCACCAAATGATCATTGGCTGCTGCGATGTTGTGGGATGATAGCCTGCACTTATTGTCTCAAACAAAAACAAAAAAAAGCGCTACTATAATATTTTAAAAACTCAAATTAAAAAAATAGTGCACAATGTTATTGAAAAATTCTCTTTCTTGCACCATGAATACTCTCAAGTATTCTCCCACCGTATATAGAGTCCTCGCCCGGGAAGAAGGAACACAGAGTTGCCGGGTACTAATTAAGCAGAAGTGGCGCGGTGTCTCGCCTTCAAACAGACTTGAGAAGCGGACATGGTCTCCGATGCGCCCCACTGGAGAAAACACATACAGATTTGCTGATTCCCCTAAAAACAAACTGCGGCAGAAATGCTTTGGAGCACAACACTGCATCCAGTGCGCTTAAAGGAGACATTCTGTCATAGTAATGCCATTTTTATATGTGATGCTAAATGAAAATTACAATATACTAGAATGAAACAGTATCAAGTTTACCATATACAACACAAATACAATATAGAAATATTTGGCAAAGATATACTGTATGACGGTACAACAAAAATACTAAACAGAACACAACAACTATTAAAATGGAAGTCAACGCCAAAATTTTCTTCACAATAATCGTATGTTCCTTGCAGGCCCACGAGTCTAAACACAGAATTCTGTTTAATGTTGGTGTATGTGGAGTATGAGTTGAGCGGCAAAATCCAGCTGTTTTGAGCCGTTTCATGGGGGCGGCCATTTTGTAAAATTCTGTCAACTGAAAATAACATCGTAGTTGCTCGGAGCTACTTGACAGTAAATACTAATCATGGTGCACCTGTTTTCTGAAGCTCAGCCATGATTAGTCATATTCCACAAACGCAATATTAATCAGAATGTCGTGTTTAGAGTAGTGGAGGCGCATAGAATGAACTACTGTAATGAACATTTTTGGGTTGACTTCCCCTTTAATTAAATCATCATCCAAACATCGTACAACACGGATAATAAAGCGCGTCTCATTGCAGACTCTTTCCAATTATGTGCATTGTACCGTTATTAACTTGCTAATGCTCAAAAACAAAAAGAAAGAAAGCGCCGGGTATGAGCCGATCGTCTCCGATGGTCGCGACACGTGACTGGAGGCAAGAGCATTGTGAAAATGGCGCTGTGGTGAAAAATTGCCGCTTTGGAAAATACTTCTTGACATCTAGCGAGCCCACTTTTATACAAAGCATGACATTGGGTCAATGAAGGTCTTACCAAATAAAAAAATTTAAAAAATAAAAAAACAGGAAAAAAAAGTTCAATTTGAAGCTGACAGTCGTCCAGCAGGAACAAATAAAAGAGCACGTGTCAAAAAGGGCCGGCCGAGCACTCCATGTGCTAATATGGCGATTAATTTCAATTTAGCCAGCGATGCGGGGACCCCGCCAGGAGATGAACATCCCCACACTGGCTTGGTTTGTCAGAAATTCGAAGCTAATGTGTCTCTGAGGCTCCCCGTGTAATCAAAAAAATGGCCCCGCCGGTGCTTTAGACATCATACTCTGAGTGCCGCACGCTCTCTGCAGCCTAGCCCTCAATGTTTTTTTCTCCAGCCGTATGTTTACTAGCGCCTGATGATCAGCACACCAGCAACGGAGAAACGATCCCTGCAGAAGTCAATACTGGATTCAATCCACTTTCAGGAAAAACAGTGAATGTGGGCACCGGAGCTAGCAGTCCAATCACTAGACTGATGTACAAGTGAGCAATAGTTGTATGGCCTGATTGTCTGTCTAAAGCTACATGTACATCAGAAGACTTTCTCACGCTAAACCAAGTTCGAAGAGAATTCTATTTCCTTGTCTTCTATTTGCTTCATTGTTTCGGTCAACAAGTTGTTGTCAAAGGAGGAAAAGTTTAGAAGCTTCCCTGCTTTTATGATGGAGCTGATGAAGTTAGCAAGTCACGTCGTAGCCTTGTCAAACGACATGACTCTTTTGTTGTTCACTACGGCGGCGCTGTCAGATTACCGAAAAAAAAAAAGACCAAACAAAAAACACCTTTTGACACTGGGGAATTGAAAGTGATGTAGCAATGTAGCCTATACTTTTAATTGCATAATTAATTATAAATTTGTATGTTTATTATTTTTATTTTCAAATGATTTTAATATTTGCAACATTTCAATAATCCCTATAAATCGAGTTGAACTCAGTTAAAATTCATTACAACAGTCTTTAACGAAATGAAATGGTGCAGCTTGATTTTCATTTCAGATTAAATATATTTACTAAACTCTGGTTAGAGCCCATTTGAGATTCAATTGGGGAACGTGACAGTATGAAGTTTATAAATTCAATTTGGAGACAGTGTGGGAAGCAACTGAGCACCTGATGGCTGCAACAATCAGATTTGTGATGGGTAAAAGGATGAAGACAGACAAGCGGGACATGAAATACATCCAAGTACAGTATTGCAGACACACTGTGTGTGTTTGCCCATCGCTGCCATTCGCAAAGCCACAATCCTACGCTCAATTAGTCGAGGCCTTTTTAGACACTTTCATCTGGAAGGCGAGGTGCGCGCACACCCCTCGCACCAAGGAACAAACATGATGTACTGTCATCCCTTTGGAGAGCGGAAACAAGCGTCCGACAATAGGAGGCAGGACATGCGTGACGGATGGGGGTCATAAAAGACAAAACAAAACAAAAAAAGAAAGAAAATTATTGCAATCAAGATATAAAGAACACAAAAACCTGAGAATACACAAATATGCAAGCGGAATACAAAATGTCTCACCAGAATAGAAAAATCTTGAATAAAAGAATATTAGACAATTGTACAAAAACATGATGAAATATCGGTAAATAGCTGCAATCAAACTCTGCATCCTTACATTTCTCCCGTCTGTGTCAACGGTTGTGACAAACGTGGCCTTTCACGTTTAAAAACGTGATCGTGACTGCCACCTCCGTCTGTCACTCATCCCGTTCACGCAAGAGCCTAAAGTGAAAGGTTTGGTGGTGACTAACACTTGAGAGAGTCGCAGTTGTCACAGCTGTCAGCCTCACTTAAACACCAAGAATCACCTGCCTCCCTCTCATTTTACAACATTTAACTCAAATCATTTGTCCACCGAGTGCCTCTAGCAGAGGTTTCAAGTTTCTTTCACCAAATGCTATCTAAAAAAATGCTTAGCCCTTAAAGCACCACCACCTGGTCCATATACGCTCAACATAGTCTGTAGATGAGCCGCGCACTCGTCCCCGGCGAAGATTCATATAGAGTCACGATTTACTACATATTTCACAGTTAAAGTGTGACATATTTTCTCAATGGAGCTCTTTGACTTTACCTTGTCTGAGGAAAATGTTACGTATCGGGCCATCCTTCCTAGTCCATGTATTTACAAAAAAAACTTAAAAGCAATTCTAAAACTAATAAAAACTAAAGTAAAACAAAATCATTTAAAAAAAACCTAAAAACTAACAAGCTTGCTGTAAAACTAATTAAAACTAACCAAAAAAAAAAAAGAAGTCAAAACAAAATTAAAAACTGACTGAAATGAAAAAAATCCTTAAGTATTATAAATCTGGTGAGAAGCCTAAATGGGAATACCGCCGCACTTTGAAATTGCAAAAGGAAGTTGACTTAACTGGAGAAGGTGCCCCTAAATCAGGAGCTTTTTATTGCACAATTTGAACTGTGCTTAAATATAAGAGACCGGAAAACAAAAACTGTACTTATGTAGGTACATGAGTACAGTTTTGTTTGTAATGTTCAATAAAAATGGGACCCAATTTTCAAAATAAAACAAAGAGTAAATTCAAATGCATTGATTTTAAAAGTTAAATATAATTGAACTAGACTTGAACAGTGATTCTTTCACACATCACTAGAGGGAGCCCGTGTACAGACAAACAAAATAATAATAATAATAATTTTCACATTCACATCTTTAGAATCTTGGAGTCTTTTCTGTTTGGCCGAAAACTTTTTTTCACACTGTACGCATCCAATTATGATATAACGGCTGCGTTGCTGCAAGTCAGTGATAGACTACGGCACAAAAAGAATTGTGTACAAATTGCAACAATAGAAACGTAATTCCATCATCAACCGAGCACCCCCACTGCACACACACCACGACCCCGCAAGCATGTTGAGGTTGACATTTGATCAAATAAAGTCGTGATTCTCCCACGACTCTCGGGACGTGGATCATTTGCGCCATAAGATGGACGCTTGCGCCAGCATCATCATTATCATCAGCATCATCCATCCATCCAGCTGCTGCGACGGCTTGCCAAAGTCTTTTGTTTGCCGTCGCGCCAAAAAAGGGGGCCGCGCGCCTTTGGCAGATCATATTCTTATCGTCAAAATGTCCCCGGATAAATGGCTTGAGTCGTTCATCAATTATAGAGTAGCTATATTTAAAATTCAGACACAGAAAAACATCGGATTTTATTTAGTGCTTTCTTTATTTGAACGACAAAAAAAAAAATATGCGTAAAAATAACAGTATTGTATAACTCAGTAACTTGTGGAGAAAAAAAACTCCCAAAAACTAAAAACTAATATAAAATAAAGAAAATCTGTTAGAAATAACCAATATGGGTGCTAAATTACTAACACACATATCACATATTTGAGGAGTTCACCGTAGCAAAATTTCTTTTTGTTGTTATTAATATCAAAAGTATTTACCAAATATCATATCTATCGATACGTCCAATGAAATATTGTACTTTTCACGATATTCTGATTCACAATACACCCTGTGTCACAATTTCGGAATCATATGCAGGATAAACAGTCAGGTACACCATGAGTTGTTGCACTTTGTCCACAAGTAAATTTATGTTGGTTTCTTGTTCAGCAGTTTTGTGCCGTCCTTGAATGGTCATTTTTATGAAAGAGAGAAAAATTGTGCCCAACACCAACATTTAAACTCATTCACTCCCAAAGACACATTTATACGTCCTTTCATACTTCATACATTTAATCCCAGGTATTTTTTTCAGAAGGGATTTTTAACCTCCCCCCCCACCCCAAATGCTTTATTGGTCATAATTTCATCAATAAAACGGGTCGCGATTTTGCAAAAATAGGAAGCTCCAGGTGCCAGGGTGACAACAGCTGAGAACCGCTGCTCTTGAGAATAGATGGATGCATTTGTACACTGACGCCGCACACGCACACACATTTTGTCGCAGTGACCACATGTCCACCAATTACCCACCAGGTCGCCAGGGTGCAGAGTTGTCAGGAAGTGTCGCGCGGCGGCGTTTGGAGGACATAACGGGAAAAGGGTGGGCAGAATTAAAGGGGGCACTTTCCATTGTGGAGCATCGACAGCCGACTGGACAGTTCAGCGGCGGGCATCAGCGCGACAGAGGCGGGGAGTCACTCTAATGACCTTGAGAAAATAACCGAGTACAACCCCATTTGTGTTGTGTCGCCGCCGAATCAAAGTAAAGGGAGGGTCTTTCCAAGCCTGACTGAGTTCAACTCACTTAGAGGAGCGGCGGGTTTCGCCGGCAGACAGCTTTGTTCACTCGTGACAGCGGGCAAAGCGCTCCTGCAGCAGAGCTTCGACGAGGCTCTGGCGAGACGCCGACAGGCCCGACTAATATCAGAACACTCTAGAAATGGTGACAGTGATGAAATACCCATTGACTGCATCATTCGAAATGAATGGGGTTCCTGTTTTAATCCATGCAACAGTGAAAATAAATGCACATCTGACTGGACTGGACCATCTTTTGTCCAAATCTGCGCAGGATCTTCGATTCTTGCACATGCATGATCTTTTAGTCTAAAAAAAAAAAAAAAAAAAAAGTCTAAAAAAATTTGCTGTGATCTTGGACAGGGAAATCATGCGGAGGGGGGGGTCATGCTTTGACATTGAATCATCAACCTTCTCTTAAAAGCTTAATTCTAAACACTGGTTTGAAACCCTTACCGGCCTAGAAACCTTGACAAAGGATGAAACTTAATTTGAAACCCTAACCCATGCTGTAAACTCTTGTTTTAATCCATGAATCTTGTTGGAAATCCTAAACTAGGATCGGAAGGTTAATTACAAACTCCAACTCTGTATTAAATCCCTAATCTTTATTCAATACCCTTATTTAAACCCCAAGTCTCTTTTGAAAGCTTAATTTGAATCCCTGTAGAGTAGAGAAGTGGCAAGGCGCAGAGACCCACTGAGCAAAAGCCCCAATTTGAAACCCTAACCCTGGTTGTCAAACCCTAATTTGACACGTAATTCCATTTTTGAAACACTTACTCAGACTTGAAACCCGAACATAAACCCTAAAACCTGAAGTGACATTTTAATTTGTTTTTCCTGCCTTGAAACCCCACATTGGAGCCCTCACGCACTCTCTCTTTTTTTTTTTTTTTATTTGAACCCTAATCTTTACTTAAGGCCCTGAGCATGAGAAAGAGAAGCAGAGGCATACTTGAGAAAGAAAGCAGCATGATAGTGCAACTATTCGAATGTTCTGTCTTTAATAGGAACATTCATCACAGTCTTTAATGACCTCAGAGCAGCAGATCACAACAACACTTTGTCAGCGTAACAAGCAGGTTGAGACTTTGGGGTGAAATCAAGTTTTTTTCTTTTTCCATTGTGCCTCCAGGCATCAACGGTAAATATTAAAAATGGATATTGGCTATCTCTCCTGCTTCACACATTTCGATGGCATCAAAAAGGACCGGGAAAACATTGCATGCTGGAGCATGTTATTCAAAGTGTCCCTTTAAATTGAACTCCTTGTTGTTGTGAGCACAAATCACTCTGATTTGAAAGGCAACACCCCAGATTGATCGTCTGCCAATGTGGATTTTTTTTTTTAATTACTCCTGTAACGCTGGAATAAACACCAAATTGTGGACCCGAAGGAGATAGAACACAACTGAGCAATTTAACAGAATTGATGAAACACAAAAAAAAAAAAAAGGGGCATGCAGGCGTGAGAGACAATCTAAAACGTGACGGCGACTAACGATGATAGCAAAAGGTTGCGGTGGAAATGCCCTACGAGCGCTCACCAAAGGAGGTGAGCAGAATCACAATCAAAGAAAACAATTTGACATACGCAAGGCAAAACGGATAACAGAACGTCATGAAAGCACTTACTGTACGTAGAAACAGAATTTCTGATGGAAACGGGACAAAACAAGGTAGCAGCACACACACACACACGCGACGGTAACTGTGATGAGCAACAAAAGTCACTGTTAAAATGTACAACCCGCCCCCCCCCCAAATATCTCATATTGATAAGCCATTGAAGTCATTATAATTATTATTATCGTTTTGGATCACCACCAAGGTGGATGACTAGTTAGCACGTTGGCCTCACAATACAGAGGTGCAGGAGTTCGATTCTGGAGTTTGAATGTTCTCTCCGTGCCCGCGTGGGTTTTCTCCGGGTACTCCGCTTTCCTCCCACATTCCAAAAAACATCCATGGCAGATGACTGGAACACTTGAAATCATCCCTCGGTGTGATTATGAGCGCAAATGGTTGCTCGTCTCTGTGTGCCCTGCGACACTTAAGTCATTTACAGTCATTGAAGGGGGAACGAGCGTTTTTCATCCCAACCCGGCTGCAATTTAATCAGGGAGGAACCCTCAGGTGGCATGTTGAACAACACAACACGTTCGGCCTGTCAATTCATGAGGGGCGTTTGCCCAACATTCTCAACAAACCTATTTTGTTGATTTGTTTGTCGACAATGTTCAATGAATCAAGGACTATGCATGCAATTTCAAGGCCAATTGTATGTTGGTTTCAGCGTGACATTTCCATGCAAGCAGGACGGAGAGCATAATGGATAGAAAATAAAAGACACTGGCCTGAAAACCCTAATCTTGACCAAGGCTTGCATGTCTTATTTTAAACCATCATGCAAGACTGAAACCGTGACTTTCTCAGTAACTTGAAACCCCGACTCTGGCTTTTACTGAAGACAATCAGGTTCTCCCGTTGACTTCTCCATCTTTAAGGAGACAAAAAAAAAAAAAACCATCCATGAAGAAATTACGGCCCATTGCAGCAATGCGGATATTGTGGAGCATAACGGTCAATCAAAAATAGACTCCGCTGACACAAAGCTGTGTCCCAATACTTTTGAAGAACTCTGAAGAATTCAGTGAGGCTGTCATGCACAAGCATGTGTATATATTTGGGCTCCATGGCAACGGGTTAAGATGAGACAAAAGTCATGGTTAGCGCATCGAGTTGCGGTATGCAAATCGTTCATCAACACTGGCTCCCGTGGAGTTCTCACCAATCCATCCGTCCATTCACTGGACAATTTATGCTAATGCGGCCATTTTAGGAATGCCTCACATTCAAAATGACGACCGAAGCCATCTCGCGTGTGCGCGGCGTAATCCGTACATAAACACGGGACAAGGAAGACAAGAAGCCCGATCGGGTCCCAGCAGCCAGATGGATGTTGTTACCATGACATCTAGCATCACTGCTTGATTGACGGCCAGAGGCAAAAGCAGGTCTCATAGCAACAAGACACACATCTACATAACATAATGCAGACACCGAGATGGAAGGATGGATGGATATTAGATAGATGGATAGATGACTTGCTTTGATTTTTTATTTTTTTTGGGGGGGTCACCTTTTTGGGGGAGGCAGGCCACGGATGTTTCAGCATGCCAACAGCTGACGGCGGCATGTTTTGCTTATTTCCACCCGATTATGTCGACCGCCACTTCTTGTTTATTTACACAGGGCAACCTTTTGAATGAATTGCTCGAAAATCTTCAGTTCAGGTCGACCATGCTGAGCTCTGTTACATGATTACACATCTTGATGTGGGTAATAACTTGTTGGAGTCTGCATTCAAATCCATGCGCGTGTAACTCACTAGAGTCACGCCTTTCTACAAAATAGAAAGCAATTAAGTAAGTGGGTGGCTTTAGTGAAATCTTGATTTAAAATGGAGCTTTATTAAAAAAGAAAAAAAAGAGTTACAATTGTGGTGGTGTGCTTAACCTGGCGGGTGGCACAGATACGATAAGGAATTTAATCCCGAAGGCAAGCACTGATTAGCTTATCCCGTCAGTCGCGGCGGGCTGGGGCAGAATAAAAATGGCTGCTGTCGTCGAGGGGAAAGAAAAATCCAAATTAGCCGCTGCAACTTCTTGACAGAATTTTGTTGATTGTTTTTTTTGATGGGGAATATTCAAGCATGGCAGCTGAATAATAAGAATTCAAAACAAGTGGGCGTGATGAAGGTAGCATGACATCATCGCGTCATCCAAGCTTTTGAATTTGTGTTGTCCAATTTTGGCTTGGTTCATAAATTTTGATGTTATCTCATCATTGATGTTGTCCTTTTCCCCTCCCCAGCCTGGAATTCGGCACTACTACAACAGAGCCATGGTTCAGAAGAAATATAGTAATTGATGTTAATTCTCGATTATATTTCTGTGTTTTGTGTTGAGTAGCTAAAGGGTCCTCGGAAAGATGTGTGGAGCTCATTCGCGGTACTTGTTATTTTCTTTTCACGTTATAGCCTTTCTGCGTTTGTGATAAAGATATCAAACAGAAATAATCCAGGCAATGCAGATTTGAGGAGCCACGTCCGATTATTGCTGTGTTTGCGCATGCATTGATTGTTCGATGCTGAACTTCATTTACGACAGGCACATTGTTAGACAGCTTAGGGGTCCTCGGAATGACATGTTGAATTCAATCGCGGCGACTATAGTTTTTTTTTTTTTTTGGTAATATGTCGTTTCATAATCTCTGCTATATATTAGTGTTAAATCAAGTTTAGCATTATATTTTTTGTTTTGTTCTTGTCTGGTAATATTAACATTTGTCTCATCGTGTAATGTCTCCATTTGTAAGTTTTGTTTTTGTGGTTTTGTTCTTTTCCAATGTTGACTTGTCTTTTTGGGGAGCGTTTTGTAATCTCGTGATTTTGTCTTTGTTTTCACTGGTTTGAGCAAATCACGCACAAAAAAAATTCGTGTCATGTTCGCATCTGGCAGCAAACATGCTATGAAGTGGCCACCTTGCTCCTTCCACAGCGGCTCACGGAATGAAGCAACACGAAATGCCCGATGACAACAAAAGGTTCGCATGGAATGGTGGAGGAGAACGAGAATTTTTAGACACATACGCACACAAAGGCGCACACACGCAGTTTAAGTGCTTTTCATCTTGACAGGGAAATGGAGACTTCTGCTCGCGTTCCTTTTCAGTGCACTTCATTTCCCTGCTGTGCGACTTCCCACCAATTTTCTTCCCTCTGAGGATCCACGTGTGGCCTTCGCAAGTCGTCCCCAGCCAGTCACCTGTAACCACGTCGCCTCTGATGAAAAGGTGGTCCGCCTTGAGGATCTATGAGTGCGTTACATGGAAATGTCCATGTAGAATTACAATATCTGTGTAATTCTATCGAGTCAAATGTGAAATGTAGATTATTCTGGGAACACACAAAGTCAAACACGAATCATCATTATAGATGTGATGTTCTCCATTTCTAACCCACAGCAATAATTTGTCATTGGACTATTTCAACAATCTATTTTTTTTCCCCCCCAAACAGTGTGAAAGAATAGTCGTCGCTATGTCAAATATTAGTCAATTAAGCGCATTTATGAAAAACTTTTGTACACAGTCCGCTGGCCCGCATGAATTATGCATAAGCTATGAAGTGGAAGCCACATTCTTTTTGGACTCGTTTAATTCTCTGCATATTCAGCGTCGTGGCACGCTCTCACAATAATAGGCCGGGCTCATTAAGTATAGCGGAACACTCCGCACAACACTTTTAGGGACAATTAGAAATCACTTAAGCAATTTACCAGTGAACATGTTTTACTAACGCTGTGTGAGAGCTGAAGTGAAACAGCCGAGCAAGCATGTTGAATTCGCGCACGAATGTTACACTTGCACGGCATCTCGGCATGCGGTCGGTACGAGATGCCCACCCGATTCAAGGCGATTGTAAAAAGTTTGCTGTTAAATACACTCGAGGGAGCTTCAGCTATAAGTGTTTTTGTGAGTGTGAATCGTTTGTATTTGCTGCAGGAAGGTCGGCGTGAATGGGGCCAAACCCTCGTACTGTGACGTGAGATAATTCTGCTCTGTTTTTCCGAAGTCCCGTCCTGGCCTTGGATTTGTCCTTGGAGTCCCCAGCCTGCTAATGTTTTACACACGCACAGACACAAATATATATCTATTTCAAATGTGCCGCTATCTATCTACAGGAGAAGAGTAATAGTCGAGATGAGGAGTGGGCACAGTTTGGAGCGCGGCCACATACGGATTATTCTTCAATCCAGCAAACATGAGCATTTACATCAGTGAAGTGTCCTGTAATATGTTTGGCATTCATTTAGCACTTTCTTGCAAAATTGGTTCATTAAAATTTTTTTTATTCTTGCCTATCCTTTATTTAAATCATTGAATAATTGAGTACTTTTATTTCTTGTAAATCACACAATGTTAAAAATAAAATTATTTTGCAGAAAACATTTATCAAACAATTAGCGAATGTGTTTCTGTGTCAATAAAATGTGTTTGTATAGACATTATGATATTTCAAATTAAATACATTCATGCATTAAAAATTACATTAATTAAACCACCAGCCCCCGACAACCACCCCAAAAAAAGTCACTTCCATCCACAATTACGGCATTCTCTGCTCTGACTGGTTATCCTAGAAAATGCCAAATGGAAACAAACAGAGCTCCGAGTAATAA
Organism: Hippocampus kuda; assembly: GCA_901007745.1. Classification (NCBI taxonomy): domain Eukaryota; kingdom Metazoa; phylum Chordata; class Actinopteri; order Syngnathiformes; family Syngnathidae; genus Hippocampus; species Hippocampus kuda. The sequence goes on along the minus strand of CAAKHF010023978.1, from coordinate 64,546 downwards.
CCCACAGGAGGAGCGTTAAATCATGAAAAGCAAGGATGTGCTCCCGCAAAGCAAGGCTGTGATAGTGCCTGGCTCAACAAAGTAAGAATAACAGCAAAGTTACGTGTGTGTGTGTGTGTGTGTGTGTGTGTGTGTGTGTGTGTGTGTGTGTGTGTGTGTGTGTGTGTGTGTGTGTGTGTGTGCGCCCCCACCATCACAGTGTAAGGAAAACATACACACACACACACACACACACACACACACACACACACACATACACGTCGGCTCATTAGAGCACGCCGCCATCAGCACATCAAAGACTTTCCTTTTTGAAAAACCAGGAGGAGTGGGATCAAAATCCTTAGGATATCTCCGCACCTCTCTCCTTCTCAGGGAGCACGGGGACGCGCCGTCAAAGTTTTGGGTCATTTTCAGATCTTTTGCTGCAGTGGAAGCGGAAGAGGAGGCGCTGATTAAAGCAGAATTATGCTAATCAGCTGGAGAATGGCAGGAGGGCACACGAGGCCTTTGACTAGCGCCGCAACCTAAGCCATCCATCCATCCACTTTATTCGGGGTCGGGTCGCGGGGGCAGTACCTTAATAAACAAGGAAGTCCAGACTTCCTTCTCTGTGACCACTTGGTCCAACTCTTCTGGGGGGGTGTTGAGGTGGTCTCAGGCCATCTGGGAATTGTCTCTCCAGCACATTCCAAGTCTTCCCTGTGGGGCCTTGTCCCGGAGTGACATGCCCAAACACTGAGCCAAGGAGGCGTCCAACAGGCATCCCGAACGGATAGCCAAGCCACCTCATCTGGCTCCCCTCGATGTGGATGAGCAGCGGTTCTATTCTGAGCCTCTCCCGGGTGACGAAACTTCCCACCCTGGAAACTCATTTCGGCCACATGTTGTTCTTTCTGTCACAACCTACAGCTTGTGACCATATGTGAAGGTAGGAATGTAGATCGAGCGGTAAATTGAGAGCTTAGCCTTTCAGCTCAGCTGCTTCTCCGCCACATCACTGCAGATGCGGCAGTAATTTGCCCATCAATCTCCCACTGCATTCTTCCCTCCCTCATGAACAAGACTCCAACAATACTTCTCCTCTATACATAGACAGTACCTATACTCTTTTCTAACTTAGTCCTATGGTCTCGGACAGGGGTGTCAAAATCATTTTTGTTGCGGGCCACTTGGGGTTGACGTCTTCCCTTGGTGGGCCGTTATGACAGTGAAACTAAATAAATGTTTATAGATTATTACTCAGTCAAATCAACTATAATAGTTAGTTAAAATATTGTTTGAGTGTCTTGTCCAGGGAAACCAAGACAAGTATTATAAAAAATAAGATTTTTTCGAGAAAGGGAAAAAAAAGCATTTTGAGCAGCTACACAGAATGCAATCGAGTGCATGAGCAGGCAACTTTGCTTATCTGCAAAATAATTGGTCACAGCCATCTCGTTTCCTCTGTGTTCTGTGTCCTAGACGCATAATTTTCCCGCCAGATGCATAGTTCCAAATAATGTGCGTTTTTGGGACGTAAGGACATTTCTCAGTCAAAAAAAAAAAACTACGGTAAATATTTTTTCCAGCAACGATCGCAGTTTGACAATCATCGCCATTGTTGTTTTGATCTTGCGTTAAGTAATCTCGCGTGACGAGATTTCCGTTCTCGCCAGACGAGATTGGCGAGATCCGCCTTCACGTCGCGGAAAGCAGACAATTGCCAAGTTGTGTAACGTTAAAACAAGTGTTGCGAAAGTTTATTGCAGAGATATCACAGAGGAAGCAGCTAAAGTTGGATAGTTTCTTGCAATAATAGTCTTGTATGTCTGAATTATTTCAATGTTTGCAGCATTTGTTTATTAAAAGAAATAAACCTATTATCAATGTATATTGTTGTTGTTTGTGTTATTATCATATGCAATTGAATAAGTAGACCATTTCAGAATTCGAAATTTGGGACTCTCTAAATGCATCATGGGACTCATACTTTTCTGATCAACTCGTCCCTGGGACTCGCAGGGCTCAAACTGTAAAATTATCACTGTGGTCAGCATTCAATAGTACAAACAGTTACTTCCATTTAGCACTGTTATATGTCAAATTCCCATTACAATTCCCCTCTTTTGATCCAATGGATCAACCAGGAGAAAAAAAAACAAACAAAAGCACAATCCAATATGCAAAGAAAGAGGTTCCCTCAATTAACATCAGACTGAAGAGGTAATGTGGTTTGAAAACAGTCATCATTCAGGGGTGGGAACCGAAATTTATACTCAAGGGAGAGTGCAATGCTGTTTTTACGGGAGACAGACGAAGGCAGAGTGATCGCATTGTCGTATTTACATAAAAGACTCTATATCCTCGGGGTCAGGAAATGGAAGTGGGTCATTATTACCCAATACATGAGTCTCAAAAGGGTAACAACATTATTGTAAAATCATTATTTATTACATAGGACGATTTGACATTTGGGGTACAGATTTTAGCAAGGATCATGGAAGTTAAAACACACTATTTGTTTTCGCGGGCCACATGAAATGATGTTGCGGCCGGATCAGGCCCCCGGGCCTTGAGTTTGACACCTGTGGTCTAGGAGGTGCTGATTCTCATCCCAATTGCTTCACAGTCTACTGCAAACACTTGTAAGAGTTGGAGATGGCGGCTTGATGAAGCAGACAGAACCACATCATCCGAAAAAAAAACCCCAAAAAACATATTGAGGCTACCAAACTCGAAATTCTGTCAGCAAAAGCTATGAAGAGAATCGGCGATAAACTCCTCCCTGCAATGGTTTTTTTTTTTTTTTGTCAGAACTCACACCACCGATTCCTGAAGCGACAATGACTTGCCATCTGATAATTAATGCCATCATGCGTTGCTATGGTGTTGCTGCTGCGAAAACAACTTGACGGCGAGTTGGTGCTTTCTTTTTTTTTTTCCCGACTCCTTCTCTCACGCCACACGCACAATATGTGACATGGGTGATATTTTATTCACACCGTAAAGCACATGCGCGCACTCTGCTGGAAGCTGAGAGGTGAAAGTTAGAGGTGACGATTACATGCACAACTCACAGTTGCAAACACACACACACACACACACACACACACACACACACACACACACACACACACACACACGCGCGCATATATGTGCACACACTTTTCCCTATGGATTCTCCTCCTAATAATTCATTCATCGATTGCAGTTAGTGTGATCCCAGGTACTGTGTGTGCGCTCACAGTGCAGAAACAAAAGAATGTGGAAAAAATATATACTTTAATCTATAAATATGGAATATTAAATGTACGGATCATGATTAAATAATACACAAATATTTACCAGACACAGACTATACCATCCACCCAAGCAAAGTAATAATAATATCATTATAATTCATTATTATTATATGCACTACAATGGATGACTGATCAGCAGATTTCTCCTCGCACTTCAGATTATTCAGAGAATTGTGTATACATAAATTGGGGGATTCCATTTTTTTTTTTTTTTTACACAAACAATTCTTCAAATAAAATTGCTAAACATTCATTATAGGTTTTCCATGAAACATGGGGAAATTGGGGAGGATCTGAAAAAGTGGGGGAAAAAAAATCCAAAACATACATTTGGCCTGAAACTACAACATGAGTAAAGCTAATATATTTGGCGGATTTGTAATGATATGCAGGACTAACATAGTACCTTACTAATATTAACATTTTGAGAAAGCTAGTTTTGTGGAAAAATAAATAAAATAATGTTGAGTTTTTTTTTGTTCAGCAGTTTTGTGCTGTCCTTCAATGGTCATTTTTATGCAAGTGCTCTTTGCGCTGAAAAAAAAAAATACAATATGTGGTTATGTTGTTTACTTCAAACCGTTTGTTGTCAATATGTAATAGTGGCTCTTTTATACATGGAGTGAAAATGTTTTTGCAAAAAACTGAAATATATTAAGAGCACGTGTTTTGCGCACATGCATATACTGCATTTTGTCTATAATTACAACCACATTTTTGTCATATATGGTAGAACTCGTGAAAAAATTGTGAAAAAGAAGTCAACGTGTCTATTATGTTCCTCTGCCCCGTCAGCCACTTTTGCCGTTTCCTCTTGCATGAAAGCAAACAGCACCAGCGTCTTGTGTGCATGCATGCGTGTGCGCCTCTGAGGAGAAAATTGTCCACAAGTGCGCACACTTGTAACAGTGTCGGTGTGACTCATCCAGGTCAACAATGGCGGGGTGGTTAGTCCAGCCGCTTGGGAAAAAAACCTCGGTAAGGCGCTGGCCGCCAAGGGAGCCATGTTGTGACTGACGAGGCTGCTCTGATTGCACGCAAGAGTCTTTACTCATCATGTGGGGGATTTCTTTACCAACATTTTGGTATTGCTGAACGGCCGTAGCCACAGCGGAAGGAAGGACAAACAGGTGTTTGAGAATTGCAGTTTATTTATTTATTTTAAACCTTGCACAACAAACAAAAAAAAAAACAAGGAAACTAAAACGAAGCATAAAAAATTAATAATTAAAAAAACGCATTAAAACTAATCAAAACGACAACAAAACTAACTACGATGAAAAATCCCAAACTATTCTAACCTCCAGTTTCGTATACACCAAATGTAGTGGACGCGTCGGTGCACGAAAACGTTTCAAAGACCCATGCCTTTTGTGGACAGGTGGATCACGTTATATTTCCCAGGCTTTTATACAAACGTCATCTTATGTGGGTGGAGTTTGGCAAACTTTGATGATCATGCGGCGTAGAAAAAAAAGGCCTCTTAATTAAATCGGCGCCTGACGCCAGTTTCATCAATCGAGAAAAAATTGGCGAGAGACGTCGATCATGTTGTAACAGAATGTGCGGGGGGAAAAAAACAGACTGGAAGTCGATCATTTTGGTTTGAATCGGCCATTTTGTTTAAATTGCAGGTCCTTACACTTTTTTGCCGATCTCCATCTAGGCAATTTGAGCAAATGAACGCCAATCAGAAGCAGGCGTCCTGTATCGATGGAGACGATAACGCATTCCAAAATTTACTGTTCATTTTTAAGCATTTTGCATTAAAAAGGTCACCTTGGTCACGTCTCATGAGACCCCTCAAGCCGCCGCTCGTTTCGCCTCCAGCCGGCATGACTAATACGTTTTTCAAAACATGACTTGGAACCAATTTCATGAGATTTGGACAGCCATTGGAAACATAAATCATTGATGTCACCTCCCCATGCCTTTTCGCTCAACATTACCGTAGAATCAACCTGTATTTGGACACACACTTTTTTTTGAATGCAAGAAGATTGTCTAGCTAATGTATTGTCTTTTGTTCAACTTACTATGGCTTTTAATCAGCCTCCCATCATGAGTTGAATCCAACAGCCCCATCCCCACACTCCAAAGTCCCTCGGCAACCTTTAAGCCTTTAACCCGCTCCACATATAAAGCCGTTTTTCGACTCATACATAATGCAGCATGTTTAAAGCAGATGCATTACGTACGCCTCTATTGTTCAGACACTCTGTTTAATGAATAGAGCTCGCAAAAGAGCCATTACCTGCAACCTTCCCTCATGTCTTCTCCTCCCCAGCGCATTAGTCCATCGCCGTTTGTTGTTGCGGCGGCGAGTCGGGGGCCTCCCCCCCACCCCCCGCTTCAACGCTTTTGTGCAGCGATCGCTCCCGCGGGATGGCGTCGTGCGACACGACAGCGGTCTCCCTCTCCCAGACAATATGGCGAGCCTGCCTCGAGCCCCCCCCCCCCCCCCCCCCAAACCCCCCCCCCCCCCCC
>CAAKHF010023978.1:30134-44319 GCA_901007745.1 Hippocampus kuda | reverse complement strand
TTTTTTCCCCCCAAAGATTGCATATCGAGGTGTATTACGGCGACAATACATCAGCAAGGGCGGCATAACAAGAAAATAAAGTGGAAAGACGAGCTGCGATTACTTAAAAGTGGACTCGGTGAATGTGATTCAATTTGGTTTAAATGCGAAAGCAACAGCGGCGTTTCAACAATATGCTTTGTTTGTGCTAATATCCAAAGAGTGCTGCGGAGTCAAGCCATAAATCGTTTTCTTGCGTTCTCTTTATACTTTTTGTATTACCGTGATGATTGTTCAATCATCTGTGGCATGTTTAGCGAGAAAAAAAAAGTAAATGCACCTTTGAATCATGTATTTCTGCTCTTGCCTTTTGTTTTGAATTTCAAAGAAAATGTTTTCAATGGGAGTAAATTTCAATGAGTCTTCTGCTTCTTATTGGGTTTTTTAAAAAAATATTTGTATTGACAGTGTAATTGCTTCATCTGGAAGCAAAGCAGTGCAGTCCTTTTTATTTGTTTGTTTTTTATTTTTTAATTAAATTGAAAGCAAAACAACCAGTTTCAAAAATCCAGGTTCAAAAAGACACCAAGTCGAGCATTTTGGGAATGTGGACGTTTTCGGGTCATTTTGAGAGTTTCAAGGTATCCTTCAAGAGACAAATTCCTCTCACATTGGTTTGTCCGATTGCTCCCAAATTTGAACCACATATGCTGCACTTGCCAAAATTCTGGGAGGCTCTCAAACTCAAAAGCGGTCTCAGTAATGGCCTCAGTATGTTTAAAAAAATCCAGCCTCCAAAACCAGTTTTACTTGGCACCAGGAAGAGAGTTTGAGAGTTGTTCCAAACTTTTGACTGGTCCTGTGTGTTTCATTGTTCGGCTGGGAAATGCTATTTTACTTTTTTACTCGAGTACATTATGAAGTGCACTTTTGTACTTGTACTTAGGTAAAGTGGGCAGCTTCAGGACTTCTCATTGTTCCACAATTATCAGTCCCCCCCCGCCCCCCCAGTACCGAACAGCAGTATTTTCAAGAACCCTGAAAACGGGCATGGCATCACCAAAACCAACAGCTCATAAAACAAACTAATGCCTAATCGCTATGCATTCATAGTGTAAGTAATTAGCACGACTGTGTACAAACACACCGGTAGGCATGCCACTAGGTCAGCATTAGCGATGCAGCACAAGTTTTTTTTTTTAATCCTTTGATTGCTTACTCGATTCTAAATATGCTTTGCGCTCGCCATATTATTTGTTTATGAGGCCCACTTCAATGTGTTTTTCATCACTTGTGTGTGTTAGGACTGCCACTGACTTTTGACCTTATTTTTTTTTCTCCCACCCAATCTCAGCGAAATCCAGTTACTGTATCTTTATCCCTTGCTGTCGCCGATGCCCGTTAAAAAAAAAATATATATATATATATATATATATATATATATATATATATATATTCTCCACACGTTTTACGGCCCAACGTGTTCCCGCTTCAAACGTTGTTTTTACATCTGCATTTTTTTTTTTTTTTTTTTTGGTATCATCCATTAAAGAGGCAAAAGCCACATAATGTGACACTTTTACCCTACAAAATAACAAGAAGTCTGAAACTGTCTCCAATAAAGCTTAAATTAGCACATGTGGACCCAAGCAGAATTAGCTCCCGCTGGGCAACGGCGGCGCTGCCATATTTCATGACGGCGAGGATGCAAAAGCGGTCCATTGTATGATGATCTCATTACGCCGGAGAATTTCGCTCCATCTAAATCATGTCGCTAAGGCGTCTAATAGGTTGCAAATAAAGACGGCTCATTTATGAAGCAGTAAACGTGTTGAGCGGCGCTCGGTTTGTCGGGGCTGCTCTTTTATGGCCGTCGCGCCATTCCGGCCAATGTTGGCCATTTGTTACCACGGTGGCGGGGTGGGGGGGGGGGGGAACCTCCTCATCCCACGTTTCACGGCAGGCGTTATCGGAGAAAAGTAGCGATCATCATCGCAGTATATTAATCCATTAAAATTCATTTGCATAATCAGAGCGGCGGTGGCACTTCTGCCGGCCTTCAAATGCATTGCGTCACCCTGGGCCATCATTGACGTTTTGCTAATGCAGACACAGCGCGAAGCATTTATAGTCAAGGCCTTCCGTTTTATTAGCATGATTGCACTGACACTTGTATTTATGAAAACGCTCCACGCTGTGCTCACATTGAACGCAAGAGATGTGATGTCAAATATCAATAGACATTTGAGGGGAGAGGGGGGGGAGGCTCTTCTTTGTGAATATCATTGTACATTTTGTTGGAATGCCAATGATCAAGGAAAAAGTTACTGGAGGTTTTTTTTTGCTTGTTTGGTTTTTTTTTTAAGAGTGATTGGTCAAATCTGTCTCATCTAGTAGGTGTGGTTCAAAAGTGGGCAAAATCTCTTAAGCAGATTGTGTTTGTAAGACCCCAGGAAATGACCCTAAAATATCCACCTCAAACTAAAATGGCAGACGTCCTGCATTTTCTTGGACATGGCTTTATGGCACTTTTTGGGTGGTCAATGCATCGACGTGCCAACAAAATTTGACGTTTCGAAGGGGGCTGATTTGATTTTTTACTTGTTGTGGCTTGGACATTTTGGAACCAATTGGAGTAATGAGTATCATAGAAAGGTGTCGAGCTTTGCCGACATGTTGGGGCCGCCAACAATGACAAAAAAATTTCACAATTTTGTTTTGCCCATCTGTCTTCATGCTATGAATTTGGTTGCCTCTTTACTCCTTTCTGTTCCACTCCTATGTTTGTGGTGTGCTGTGTTAAAAGCAGAGGGGAAGTTTTGTGAATATGCATGGTGGCATGACAATAAACATGAGTGACAGTATTATTAATATTATTACAATATATATATATATTTTTAATAAGTTTATTGATCCGCTCTCCACCATTCACTCTACTTGTTTGCTTCTGTCACCTTTTCGTCTTTCATACTCCACCTGTAATTACCACGCGTGTCAGTCACCGGGGTGTAAACACGGGCATCTTTATGAGGTACGAGCCCCTCGGTGCTCTTGTCCCACTGGCAGCTGATAACAGCACTTTAATGGTCCGATAACATCCAAACAGTGTGTCCGCCAGGCCTCACGCGTTATAGAAGCCACCGCCCTCGGGAGGTTTGCGCTTCGTCCTAAATCATCCATCATTCTGAATGGGGGGGACGAGGGGTGGTGTACCTTGCCTGGAGCTGTCAGACACAGGTGATTGATAAGCGGGGGTTACATGGGGCACCCGGGCCAGTGCGCAGGGAACACGGTGGCTCCGAAACGCCAGCTGCTGTCACCACTGCACCCCATTTGCCGCCCCGACGCTGAGGTGGCAGAAGTACTCTCACTTAATTACAAGTACAGATAGTTGGGAGGAAAAAAAAATGACTAATAAAAGTTAATATTCTAACTGAACTTCTGTTATTAAGTAAAAAAACAGGAAATAGTCTGCACAAGACACGACGTAGTCACCATCAGTGTTGGGCAAGTTGCTTTCAAAATGTAATTGCATTGCAATCGTACATGCACGTCGTTAATAGTTTCTTATTATAATATTACTGTAGATTAATAAATTACGAATCAATTTACATGACACCGTCTGTAATGTGAATGGCTGATTTATTTAACGCCTGAGTGACAAAAGTGCCGCCGCACAAAGATTAATAATAAAAAGTATGAAATTAAACATTAAGACCTGATCCTATTTCAATAATCCATCCATCCATTTTCTGAACTGCTTTATCATCACGAGGGTCGCGGGTGTGCTGGAGCCTATCCCAGCTGTCGTCGGGCAGTCGGCGTGGGACACCCTGAACTGGTTGCAGGGCCAATCGCATCAGTTTCAAATATAGGGACTAAAAATAAACAGCCATCAGAAAAAGAAATACTCCAGGAAAGTACAGATAGCTGAAAAAATCTACTCAAGCACAGAAATAGAATATCTGTACTTCGTTACTTCCCACCACTGACTCCACGGCGTGGCCTGTTATACCTTTAGCCTGCTGTCACCGTTAGCTCCCCTTTTCAGCACATTGACGCTTGTTAGCGACTGCAGACATGGTGATGGCGGAGTCGTGCAGACACCCACCGGCAGGAAGATGACACATCCAAATGCAGACAGTGCCGCCACGCAGTAACCAGGCAACAGGAAGCCTGGCGCGCTGACCACTGACACATCATAATAGAAATGTGTGTTAGCATCGCACGCTCGCTCCCACCTCCCCTTTCGCTACAACTTGGCAGACGTGACTCAACTCCAAGCTGAAGTGAGCCTCCTCTGTAGCGCTCTCGCTTCCTCCACCTACTCCCCGACAATACACCAACCACCGCTTGCCACCCACTCCTCTTCCTCTCCAGAGCTCCTGATCTTTCACTTAGCAGCCTCCAACGCCACTGCGCCGGCCCCTTGCTCGTCCATGTTTATTCTACTTTGCGAGGAAATACCACGACACAAGTGATATGATGTGATGACTGTCATTTTCCAATGATAACGATAGCAATGAGTTAGGAGACTTTTGTGTTTCATTGTAAAACCCCTGGAAACTGCCCAAATCGGAATAAACACCACCATCAGATCATGCATTCTTCAGATTTCATTTGATTTTTTTTTTCGCAGACAAACAGGCTTTGGGCGCCGGATCTTTTGTTGTTGTTTTTTTTAATCAGGGTGGCACCACCAAGTAAATTTGGGGGTCTTGAAATAGAAATGGCACAATTTTTTTGGTGTCATTTCTAGGGTGGCTTCTTCAGACTTTTTTGTGATTCGAGTCATGAGACATTTGATTTTTTTGGGTAAAACGAATTTCCCCAAATTTTGTGCTGTTCAGCCAATTTCTGGTGGCTTTAAACAAAAATTGATGATTTGCCTTGCCTGTTCAGGCATGGGTTCTTCATACTTTTTGTGGATCTACTCATGATAGACACATTTGCTAAATTTCACCTTGCTGTGTGAATATAGTTTCATTTTAGCTCAATTTTTTAAATACATACATATATATACATACATATATATATATATATATATATATATATATATACATACACATATATATATATACATACATATATATATATGTGTATGTATGTATATATATATATATATATATATATATATATATATATATATATATATATATATATATATATATATATATATATATATATATATATATATATATATATATATATATATATACACATATACATATACATACACACATATATATATATCAGGACAGTGGTCTCGAGTCATTTTTGGAAACCAACGAGGCAGAATTTGTGTGTCTTTTAGTTCATCGGACCTTGACGTTTTTCAGGGGTCTACTCATGCTTACCAAATTCCATTTTGCTGAGTGAAACTTTCACGGTTATATTTACAAATAATTCAGCAAGATACACAACGAATGTGTACAGTATATGGAGTTTTCAAAACAAAATGAAAGACCCTGTGCGTTTTGGGGGCATGGGTTATTAACATTTTTGGGGGGGTCAGAGGGGGGTGCTAGCTACTCATAGCCATGATTACGTTTCACGTTGCCAAGTGAAACAGGCTACAGAGGTGGAATTTTTCAAACATGGCAGTATGGAGTCATTTTGGGGGGGTTCCCAGCCACAATGGCAGGTATGAGATTTCGAGACATTTTTTGTGGGTCAACTCATGACAGCCCGACATTCCATGCTATTAAGTGAAACTGGCTTCGTGGGTTGAATTTTCAAAGAACTCAGGAGGGGTCCTCCGAGCCGATTTTTCGCAAATCCTCACCAGGATGAGCCTTGAAGACATCAAAGCAGCACTAGAATTCCTTTTGAGGACCTTGATATTTCATAGCAATATCCATATTTGATGCCAGAGGATCAAAATTGTATTGTAGCAGATAATTTTGATATTTTGTCCCACTTCTCTGCACATTCTTAGTGTGATGCTCCCATTGCCACAGCAGTACTTCAAAAGCAGCATTTTGTCCTTGCCACACACCTCTTTGTCCCTCCGCTTGCCTGACACGGTGCCTCCAAGCTGATGTTTCCTCCAGCCCGTTGGCGAGGCCGCCAGCCCGTGTATCCCACAACACGGCAGGCAGCACCGGCGGAGAGACAAACATCAAAAAGCGCATCTGCCGAATACCAAATTAGATTGAGCAGAAAATCTCAAACTCGTGGACCCTCGACCATAAAAGTCAATCTTGGTGGGGCTTCAAAGTAAAATAAAAGATATCCCGATTCTTTGCGGCCTTGGGTACTTCATGTTTTTTGAAGGTCTACTCATGTTAGACATGCCAGCCGAATCTCGTCAAGATCAGATGAGCTGCTTTTGGGAACTGGATTATCCAAATATTCTGAATGGCACTTAGAGTCTACCCAGAATGGCAGACCTCTTGTTTATTCTCAGGGAAGTGTTTTACACATCTTTGAGCGTCTGCTGATAGACATGCCTACCATGTTGATCAGTACAAGTGGTTGTGATTGCTACAAGACATAAACAAATAAAATTCAGTTGAGTTTTTCCTCCCAGAAAAGTCGGCTGTTATTTTCGTGAACAGGCACAAACTGCTGCATTTGATCGTCTTTTGACAGCAGCAGCTTAACTTGCTCACGGGCATTTCAACAAAAGTTTTGGAAACCCGCCTGGATTAAAACTTTGCTCACACTGGCCAATGAACACTTGTAATTCCGTCACCAAGAGCAATCATGCAAATGTATTTTCAATCACAGCCAAAGGGGGGGGGGGGGGGGTGGCGCACCGTTCTGCCTTGTTGCTGGGCAAAATTGGGAAACAAACTATGATTGAAAGGCTGGAGGTGACATTTACAAAAGGAACGGCAACAACTTTCTGGAAAAAAAGAATCACACTTGCTAAATTGACAAAATTGCTTTTGAATGGCTCAGATCAAAATTTGATATTGGTGGAAGTCATGAAGTGAATACCAGTGACTGGCTGCTTCACTCCAAAGTCCAGTTCTGCTCGTTTTATTACAGTCAGACGAAACTTTGGTCATGAAAGAAGAACCACAAGACAGCTGGAACTCAAGGATACCTCAAGACTCCAGGTCCTGAACACTTCAAGACCACACCGCTTAAAAGACCAGAACAGCACGAGGTCTCCAATGTCAGAAGACCACAAGACTGAAAGATGAGTAGTTGGGCGACAAGACCACAAGGCAAGAGCACAAAATGCCGAAACTACAAATCCACAAAACCATGAGACAACAAGCCCAGAAGATCACAAGAGCATAAGGCTATAAAACTAGAAGACAACACTTCAGGACCAGAACACCTCAAGACCAAACACGACAGAAGCAGAAGACTACAACACAACAAACCCGGAAAACCTCAAGACTGCAACTCGAGAAGACAAGACCACAACACTACCAGATGAGATCAGGGGGCCTGATGTGCAAAGTGTGCGTATACATGGGCTGGCGTTTTGCTTTTGAGCTGTTGGCAAGTCATAGTGATGCCCAGCGTGAGCCGCCGGTTTCTATACCTCTTCTTTTTTTTTTTTTATGTCAACAGGTGGGTTTTTATGCTGCGTCCACCTAACTCACAATGCCACTACATCTCCAGTTTGGAAGCGTAGATTGCCAAGTGGTGAGCCAAAATTCGGAACCGCCCTTGCCACTGAGCAGCTTTTAAACAAGGTTTCGACCCCGCGATGACCGATGGCGCTCTAATAATTTTTCGGGACTTGTCTTCGTCGTCACATCACATTTTGTGAAATGCCTCTTTTTTTTTTTTCATTGGTGACTCGTGGATTTATAATCTGATGATTTGATCATGCAGAGTGATAATTACCTGCGGCAAGCCCTGTTCACACTAATTTGCATATTTATACAGGGTCATGGAGAGCAGACGCACAGATTCATGCATCTGGATTTTGTGAGTGTGAGGTTGTTGTCCGCACGTCGTATTTTGTCATATGAAAGCCACACAAGTCTTTGTACATGAGGCCCCATAAGACAAGAAGACCACGGGACTGCAATACTGCAAGACAAGATCACAAGGCTCGAGACAACAAAATGATCAAATGTGAGCTCATTAGCTTGTGTGGGTGTTCCTAATGTTGTCAGCTCGGTCACATTGAGCAAAGCTCAGAGAAACAAATTATTTCCTCGAACACCTTTAGGACAGTTTGCGCATTGAGCGGTTTGTGTTCGTGTTGTTTTCCAATCTGTGCCCTCGTAACAAATATGTCCTAAATCTGTGTGATCAAACACGGCCCCGACGGTAAATCCACCTTGTTTGGATGCACAAACTGACTGTAAAAAAAACAAAACAAAAAAAAAATGACAGTAATTACCGGTGAGCGATGTCATATGCCGGAAAATGAGCCCAACAAATGATGAGCGAGGAAACGATCACCGTTTTGTCAGGATTCAATAAATACTCTTTTACAGCAATGACTGTAAATCAATCAGACTTGTAGGGAGTGCATACATGCACATGGATGTTATCTATCGACAGTCATGTGCGTTCGGGTAAGGGATTGAAGGTTAGGCTAAATGTGGCTCTGTTAGGCTCAGAACCGAACCGAATAAATGTTTTGGGATATCAGAAACTCAGGTTCAGACAAAATACGACAACAAAAATGTTTACAGTAAAGCGCACTGACAAAGTACAAACAGAAATTGCTAGTCACAAAAAGCGCTTGCAAAAGGCAAGGTATAAGCGAACACCGAGTTTACACAATCGAGCGAAACCAAAGCTCAAGAGCAATAATAAAGTAACCAAAATAGTTACAAACAAGAAACTATTAAAAATGAGAGTGACTACGAAGAAAATCAAGAGGTCTAGAATACGACACTTGAAGCGCAACAGTGAGCAAGGTCAATAATCCGACCAGGAGTAGCAGAAGGCGGCGTCCTGAAACGCAAGGCCAATGATAATCTGAAACAGGTGTGCCAATTGGAGCCAAACGCCCTTCACTCCAGCTGCAACTGAAAACAAAAACAATCACAGGCTCAGGAGCGTCACATTTTGAGGAAATTTACAAAAGCTGCATCACCTTGCTGATGTGCGAGAAGAGTTCCCGCCAAGTAACTTTTTGTTGTCTCATGATAACCAAACATTGTAGGGAGGACATACTGGTCGAAAAACCATTGTGAGGAGATTCACACAACTGGTTCTGATCCTAGTCTGGGAGGAGAGTCGCCTGCCTCAATGCCCAAACATTTTAGGGAGCATATAAATGGAGGTCATAAACATCACTGAGCCACTTTGTGACAAAAGTCGAATCCGTTCACACAGCAGCAGGTCCCGGTAGACAATTTGGGGGTTCATCACAAACATGCCAAGAAGTTGTAGGTGTGCACACTGGCCCTCAGGTCTGCCATTTCGACCCTCTTAACGAAAAGGAAACCAAAAAAAAAAAAAAAAAAAACGGTACTTCTGAGAAGCACATCCTTAATGTTAAAAATTAGATTGTGAGTCACGGTAATTGCTTTTAGCGAGCTGATGTAAATACATCCGACCAGGCCACGACCATCACGTCTGCGTTAGAGTACCAAAAATGACAATTATTGCATTGGTGACTCGATTTGGTGACATCACAGCGGCCATCTTATGCGAGTGGCAGAGCTTTTAGGATGTTGCGGACAAAAGGGAGGCCAGCTTGTTATCCGATGTCATCGCGACCGAAGCCAGACGCGCACACGCAGAGAAGATATATTCCTCCAAATCCAACCTTATTTCCCTCCTCTGCCTCCGGGCCTCAAATTTCCTTCCTCGCTTTATCTCTTCCCTCCTCCTCCTCCTCCTCCTCCTCCTCGTCTTCCTTCTTACAGCGGCTTGGGGGAGGTCACGGTGGGATCCATGTCCCTTGGCCTCACAGAGCCTACTGGCCAGTTGGTGTAATTATGACGGATGGAGTAATTTCCACAGGAGCCTTTCGGCAAGACGCTCATCGTCAGCCGCTCTTTCTCTTGCCTTTAATGACTTTTTAATAGAGCTCACTCCCAAAGCCACGTCGCATCGGGCGCCAACGACAAATCACCGCTGTTAAGGCGGGCAATGGCGCAGGCGGACGTGTGCGGTCCGCCCTCTTTCGAAGCCCCCCTGAAGTAACAACCGCTGTGTCTTTTCCTGTGTACACACTCGCAGCCTGAAGGAAAACTTTGAGGGAACAACCTGACAGACTCGCATGCTGTTCGCCTCTCTCGAATCTCAGGCGCGCGTCGTCTTCGTTTTACATGGGAAACAGACCTAGCTATGACTCCATTTAAATAGTTCGTAGCTTTTGGGAGTAGTGGGAGGAACCATCACATGTGTATCGAAAATACAGAAAAGGGGACCAACATTGATTGGGATGGTGACGTTGTCCCACAGATTGCAAGTTATCAGGATTACACTAACGAGATCTGGTGGCTAAAAAGGTCACATGGTCTCAGGAGGAGGGAAAGGTGAGGAGCCTCCATTA
Organism: Hippocampus kuda; assembly: GCA_901007745.1. NCBI lineage: Eukaryota > Metazoa > Chordata > Actinopteri > Syngnathiformes > Syngnathidae > Hippocampus > Hippocampus kuda. The sequence goes on along the minus strand of CAAKHF010023978.1, from coordinate 33,908 downwards.
CTCGATGGCATCTCCCTCTCGTGGGGGCGTGGGGGGTGGGGTCAGCCACCTTCACCTCTGATGTCACCCAAAAAAAGATGAGATGTCAATCAAGGTTACCTTTGAAATATGTCGCCAGATGGTCGTCACGAGGCACCCGTAACCAGTGTACTGACAGCGTACTTACGGTTTACCTTCTTTCTACTTTTCACAATGTTTTTGTTATTTTCGGGTTTTATTTAGATATGCATGAAATGGTCTTGTAAGGATTGAGCAAGGGACCAAAGGGGTGTCAGATCAAGACCAACAAATCATTGTGTTTATCGTGACAATGAACCCTACATACTTGAAAAAGAAGTCAAATGCAGCATTGATTTTCGTATACAGACGATACTGCATGAAGTAAACTTCTTCGCATAAAAAGGGGGAGGAGGGTGTGATAATGGCTGTGGGATTAGTGGTGCGTCGTGGGGACCAATCAGGTCCAGAGACAGCTGCAGTGCCTCTGGCCAGCCCTCTACTCACAAACCAGACCTGTTGCATCGCTACCAGATGTGGGTAGCCTAGCCAGAAATTGGACTCAAGTCAGAATACTGGTACTGCTGTTTTAAAATACGATGACGGTTTGCAATGAAAAAAAATAAATAAATAAGTGCTCAGTGAAAAAAAACTACTCAACTATTGAGTGAATGGGACATAGCTTCTCATTTTTTTTCAATCAGAGCATAATGGTCATAAACAAAAAAATACGGCCCAAAAATCACTTAAATTCAGGCAAATTCAACCAAAAGATGGTCTTAAATCAATTGTGGAACAGCGCAATAGACTCACCATGCAGCGATGACACAGAAAACTTGCTGAGGGATCAGTAAGTATTTACGAAACTAACCCAGGTATTTTTTGAGTTCGTCAGGTGATCACTGGACATGGCCGCACACCTTTCACTCGATTGCGATGAGCACACGACAACAAAATCAACTTAGCAGTATTTGCCCAATGAAAGTGACAGCTCATAGATGCTCGATGCCGCGGCTCTAATTACAGTCCGCTGACCGTGAACAAGCAAGCCAAAGTAAGAAGACGGTGCTATTTCGCCGCTTTTGCAAGTGTTACGTGAGCAATACGAGTGGGAATTAGCTGTCACCCAGACGCTTCCAAAGTATCCATTTGTGATGCCAAATCAGACTTACTTGCAGTCGTTGGTGTCATATGACCAAACATTATGACTGCCAATTATAATCTAACTGGTGTTTTTCTTTCAAGTTCATTTGACACCCAGGCAGCTCTCAGCATATCACGCGAGACCTCGGTCTGGCGATCATCAATTGATTTACACGCAGTGTAGCTTTTTCTCATATGTATACATCAGGACGTAGTAGCATGGGGGTGGCCTGAAAATAAGCAGTCCCACCCGTTTGATACATCCATTCATTCATTTTCCGATCCGTCTTATCCTCACAAGGGTCGCGGGGGGTGCCGGAGCCTATCCCAGCCGTCTTTGGGCAGTAGGCAGGGGACACCCTGAACCAGTTGCCAGCCAATCGCAGGGCACACAGAGCCTGCCATGCATGTTTTTGGAATGTGCGAGGAAACTGGGGCACCCAGAGAAAAACCAGCAGATACGGGGAGAACATGCAAACTCCACACAGGAAGGCCAGAACCGGAATTGAACCATGCAACTCTGCACTGTGATTTGGATGTGCTAACCAGTCGACCAAAGGGCCGCCTTGTGTGTGTGTGTGTGTGTGTGTGTGTGTGTGTGTGTGTGTGTGTGTGTGTGTGTATATATATACACATATCAAGACGTAGTGGCATTGGGGTGGTCCTTAAAAAAAGCAGTGCCACCTGCTTGAACGCAACAAATTGTCATTGTCTGTTAGCAACATTTGCAGGTAATTAAAGTGAAAGACATACTATGGCCTTTTCTCTTCCTCTGAGTGCAACATCATGCTTGGGGCAATCAGGCTTTATGTGCGTGTGTGCGTGCGTGCGTGCGTGTGTGCGTGCGTGCGTGCGTGTGTGCCGCCACAGCAAGGCCTTGGGCAACGGCTTGTTATTTATCACTAGCATAATGTCATATAGCAGCGCATCAAAAGTGATGTGTATTTAATTTTTGAACATATTAAGCTCTCTGTTGTAAGTCCCACCCGAGCATTGTGCCGCCCCCACTTCACATGTCGTTCCGCTGCCTCTGGACCTAAGTGCCGCCTTTCTAGTTTCTATTGTCTGGCGAAACCCTCTTCAATGTCATTCGCGATTCCCTACACTACAGATTGGTTGTGATGTCACTGTGTGCTACGTCGGTCCAGTGTGGATTTCAAAAGCGACGTGTCGGTCGGCATGTGTTGATCCGCAGGGCTGTGGCTTTTGTTTCGTGTCAATCATGATCATGGCATCACTGGCCCTCTGACCGGCACCATCTTCAGGAAAAGGTCCACCATTTTACCAATGGCTAGCTTACATATCCAACATCATTGCTGCACCAATGACCTTGCTCTGTCCACCATTTGTTGAAAGAAAACAAATTCTCGAGTGTCTCCGCGTTACGACAACGTGTTCCAGAGTAAACTGACAAACGGCCACAATAAAAGCGCACGTCAAAAAGGATGATGGGAATTGTGTTTTATCTATGTCCTCTTGTTGTTTCACTTTGCACGAGTGCAGAGCACGTTGCTCATGTTCATGCATTTTTGATGTGTGTTTATTAGCACTGTGTTTCACGTGGCCCCGGGCCAGCGCTGCAGGGGTTTTGGCCATAAATAATCATCTTTTTCCAACTCTCGCTTCAACCGATGCCAGCGTGTAAAGGAGCTCCATTTTCATCTGTGAGCTGACAGAGCAGCTCTGCCAACAAGTCAAGAGTCCACGATGGAATCTCGAAAGGTCTCGACGGGGATGGTGGTCCACCTCTGACTTGCTTGGGGATCGGAACCCAATTAGGGTTTGACGACATCATTACGATTTCAAATGAAGGTGTGAAGACATGGCTACGCTTTCAAGTGTGGTTGACGGTTTTCGGATTAGGTCAAGATTTTCGAGTGATAATTTCACTAATTAAACTGACGTTGAAATCTGAATTCACAACACAACCCGTACTGTGTATGAAATCCTAACCTAGGGTGCAACCCCAATCCTCGTTTGAAACCCTAACCCTGTCTTGAAAGCATAATTTGAAACTCTAACCCTTGATAAAAGTTGCTGATCGTGTAATGGTGCACTTGCCTGTCTTGCGTGCAGCCAGGGTGGTGTCGATTTGAAAAGCCATTGTGAACCCTAATTCAGGCAGTAAACCCGAATTTAAAACCATTTCCCTGACTTGACACTAAAATTTTAAACCGCCCCATCTTAGAAATCCTAACTCTTGTCTGAAACTCATGCTGATTGGAAACCGATCACCAATCTTACACATGCATGAAAAATACAAATTTGAAAGTCCCAAAACAGTTTGAGTGAAAAATAACCCAATTTATGTCAAAATGCGACTGTTCCACTACATGGGTCCCACAAAATTACTTGAACATTCGTGTAGGCGATATGCTACAAATGTCGGATTTTCCCATCATGCCACGGGGCAAACCTATTTTTTTTAATGTTTGTGATTTTAAACACTAACCTTTCTTTGAAACCCTCCAGCGCGACCCATCAGACACAATGCTGCGTGACATTCCTCATATGTTCAAAACAATGGCACTCCAACATCAATATGTGATGAGGCACTCGAGTCTGTGCGCATTCCTTCCAGGTGAACATCTCTCTTTTAAACACCCCCCCCCCCCCCCCCGCCCCCCCCCCGTC